>SAYO01035080.1:272484-298004 GCA_004023745.1 Recurvirostra avosetta
TTCAAGAGAATGTGAGTTCAGGTAGCGATTTTTTTTTTAACCTAGCTTTTGCGATAATCATGATTTCATCTTTAAAGCCTGTGGAAGCCTAAGAAATACATGCAGTTTCTGTAAATACATTGATGGATATTTTGTAAGGATGTCACTTTAATTTCTCAGCTTACGTGCATTGAAACAACACGAAAATTTCTCCCAAGTTAATGACTAGGTCTTTCCCTTTTCTTATATCAACTCTGAAACACTTAATTCCAACACATATTAATTTTAACATGGACACGGTATTGTAAGCCCTGAAATTTTGTAGTGGAATGAAGACAGTTCCATTAATTCTAACTCCAAAATATCAGTCTCCATTTCACTGGTCTATCTGTGAATAAGAATTTTCTCAAAGGTAAAAATTAAAAGAAGATGATGTGGCGTTCAAACTTAGGGGTTTTTTATTTCTGTATTTTTTTACCATGAGACCTCACATCTCTTAGGAAGATATTTGATATTCAAATTTACAGTCTCCGTTTTCTTAAACTTTCAGGGAGAACAAAGCATGATTACATTCTGTTTGGCACTGTCTGAAACCTTTCCTCTAACATAATTAGAATAAAGTTTTCATAGGCTTCAGTGAGTCCTTCATTTAACCCCATTTGTCTCCAGGGTACCATCCCTTGCATACTGGGCTCTGTCTTCAAGCATTATGTCTGCTTTCAGGGCCACAGTACTGGACTAGATGGTCATTTGGTCTGATGCAGTACAGTTGTTCTTACATTCTTATCTAATTTATTGCCTGTTCCTAGTCACAGACCTCTGCAGCTAAATGTTAACTTCTTTTTCTGAAGGAATGGCACATTTAATAGCTAGGATAGCTCAGATAACAAAAACAACAAAAGAGAGTGCAAAAATTCTTTCTGCTATGACTGAGGTCATGGTATCTATTTCAGTCTGGTTACCCTACAACATTTTATGGTTGCTTATACACTGCCATTTCCTCCCCAACGGACTCACAGGGAGCTTGTGAAATTGCTAATTATAAACATATTGAGGAGACTGTAACATCCTTCTTCTGTTCTCAGAGCTTTCATTATTTCTGAGCATTTGCCAAAGAATTTTTAGCCTTTTTGTTTTTCATGAGCTCTTCCTTGATTTTTGCCATTTGTTGCATTGTGTGTGTTGGTTACCTAAATTATGTGACATTCTTGCTCCCTGGACAGAGGAAAAGCTTTTAGTGCATGAGAATGAATGGCAAATAGCTAAATAATAAAGCCAGCTCTTGTTCACACACGAAGACTATTGTTTACAGGAGATGAGGTTAATTTTGCAAAGATCTGTTCCCCAGCGAACACAGTAAGTTTTTTGGTCTGATATTTTCATGACTAGAAAGAAATGAACAGCCATTCAGAATCAAAATGATTGTTTGCAAGTGTATGTTTTGAAGAACGGAGAAAGGTTATTCTCGTAGTAGAACTGTCTCTCCAGTTATGTCTGCACAAACTTACGGAGCCACACTTTACAAAGTGCTAACTGTAAGACAGGGCAGACCAATCTAGTTTTCAGTGAGGCTAACCATGGCATCCTGGATAGTGGTAGTATGGGGCTCAACTTACCTTGCCTTAGAAGTGTGAGTCAGGTATATTATCCTTTTTCTGGTTTTGACAGTTCTGTAAGTAGAGCCATCTGAGATTTCTTTTTTTCTTTGTTTTTGGTGATATGTTTTGCGCATATGAAAACATCGATTCTTTGAAATGAAGAATCCTTGTGAAATGCATTACTTTTAACGATCTTTTAATAGAACAATAAGTTCTGTGAGTTAGGATGGCATTTCTGGAAAGATAAAAAGGCATTAAGAGCCGCCAGTGGTTAAGTGGAGTGTAGAAAACCAAGCTCAGTCTCCATGGCATACATTAGGCAAAGGTGAATGTCCCACACACTAGGTCAGTGAGTACCATTAGGCCCAAAATAGCATAATAGCTGTTCTTGAGCCTGTCATGGTTTTCTCATTTCATGATTTGAAGGACCTCAGTTTTGCTTCACAGAAAAGATGCTTAAAAACTGCAATCTGTACAAAAGTGAATGTTTTTATTGCTAACAACAAGCATCATCATTGCACAGCCCACATAACGCTAATATTAAAATGAAATCTGAGCTCTAAACAATGTTTTGCAAGAAGAATCAAAAGGTTTTTTCAAGAAAGTAGAAAGTGAGAAATAAATTCATGTTTTAGAACCTTGTCTATGTTTAGTGGACATCTGAACCCCCCAAAATTACTTTATAAATGCCTGTTTGGAGCTATGACCAAATTGCAACGTATTACTATTTTTAGTTTCGTCTTCTGAAGACAATAAAGCGATGTGGAATCCTGACAGCTTCCTAGAAATTCTTCTCTATACTCTCCCCTCCTCTTCCCCAAAAAAAGGAAAAGGAGAAAAAGGCCAATAGGAAAAACTTGGTACAGGTGATTGTGCACCTCTGAACAGGAAATCCACGTGCATAAGAACCAAAGAGCAGGTTTAACTTGGTACAGGTGATTGTACACCTCTGAACAGCAAATGCATGTGTGTAAGAACCAAAGAGCAGGTTTGCAGTCTGTAGAAAGCACTGACATTTGTGGAAATTTCTGAGATAGGTCTGCGATACCAGTTTTTCTGCTGCTGCCTTTCCAAGAACACTACAAAAGAGCAAATCTTTAACTGGATTTGTGGGTTCCTCAGCAGGACACAGGGGTTATGCAGGCATGAATATAGCTTATTTTGCCATCTAGATAAAGCATTCATTTTAATTCATTCTGTTTGCAAACATTTCCAAGTCCATCTCCTGGTGTGTCTTGCACAGTAATGACAATGTTATGAATAATGCTCTCACATCCTGATGCAACTACTTCCTGAGGATATTACCAATTTAGTGGGACAAGGTTCCAAAATGAGAACGTGACTCATGTATTCTCTCATTACTTTGGACTAATAGAAGGTTATACCTTTATAGCCCAATGCCGTTACAGGAATTCTAGTTTTCCCACGTTTGCTGTGGCACATCTGGAATTCTTACTGGTGCATGAAAACCAGATATGCGTCTTTGTTGCTGGCATGTCTCGCTGTGGGCTTAGCCTGTCAACACTTAACTTACACAGGTCCCCCCTCTCCACATTCCTCCTTTCCCATTCCTTTATTTTGTCTTGTATTGGAATTTTACTTTTAAGGCATTTTCTACAAGCGAGATTCTCATTTACTCTACGTGATTATGCCCAGGCATATTGGTTATTGGATTTGGTAGATACAGCATTTAAAATCGCCATGGATTAATATGGATAAACAGACATTGTCATCCTTCCCATGAATGTCATGAAAGAGGCCTGTGTTTTATCTTGTATCACGCCCTTAACTGCTACACCGCCTTTTCCCTTCCAGACAGCTGTTTTCCTTAAAGCCAGGCATTCTAGCTATCCCACAGCATCCTGCCCACTCACCAGTTTGCATTGCCCTCTGCTGTCCTACCTTGCCTTTGAACCAAATACTTTTTCAGGCAGCCTTTGCTGTGTCAGTGAGAGTTCATTAGAAAGGTTCAAACACTGTTCTGTGTGTAATCCGGGAGATCTGCTGCAGCATGCTGTCAGCTGTTGGTGTCAGCAAAGGGCTAACTGGGTGGAAATGCAGTCAGCCAAATCATGTGATTTGATGGTACCTTCTGTTTTAAACTCTATTGGACTGGACTGAGGGGACGGCAGAAGCACCACTTCTGACCTCCACAAAAATGGCACATTATCGAAACTGTTACTTTTATAAATAATTTTCCAGATGTCTCCATGAAAAGCAGAACTGGTTCCATTCCTATGAAAAATATTTAAAAATCCATTGCATGCCAATTTTCTAATGAATTAATTTGTTTAAATGAAGTCAAGGATATGTAGACGGGAGCGGGGACTCTTGCTGCTGAGTCAGAGGACAGTTTTATCATCGCCTTGGTGTTACAGCCAGGATGGCAGACCAAGGAAAAAGGAGCTGCTGTCAAGTAAGCTGTCATTAATTAGTTCCTGAGGGTTACAACAAAAGCCTCTCTTCAGTCCAATGAACGTTTGAGGAACCCACCCACTGCACAGTTTTGAAAAAAATATGCTGGCAATTAAGAGAGAGGCAAATATGCAGCTGCAACAGTCTAGTGAGGGCATCACAGGACATGGGGTTCAGCAGAAGTTGATATATCTTTCACCTCAGAAGACCCAGAGTCACACCTGGTTGGAAGCAAGGAAAACTGGAAAGGTGTCACTCTGCATGTGTCATATTCTGATAATTTTTCATAGGTCTTGACAACTGCCATGGTTTGAGTCAGGACAGTAGTCCTCATGGCCTCTTGGGCTGACCCTATAGCCGTGCTGCACTTCTGTGGCTATATTGGATCAGATCTGAACAAGCTTACCTTAACACACCTTGGAGTCTGTATGTCTCACTGAAACTTACAGTGCAGGTAATAGCTTTAAAGATATTTCAAACAGAGAAATAGCCTCTCTTGGTTTGGCAAAAAATAGAGAGATAAAGAACCTGAGTTTGCTTGGCAACATTTCCTCATGATTAATATGAACGTGTACTTCCTTGTTAACAGATTCTTCACACGTAGGCATAATTTCTAAAAAATCTGCATGCTTTTTGAAGTACACTGTTCTATGATTTAGACAGACATTAATGAAATGTATGCTTTAAAGGAGAAGATTTTCTTCCCTTTGCTCAAATTCGCATATTAAGTGCAGCTACATGAATTTGGATGGTTGCTGATGTGAAGAAAGCCCCTGTTTATTTTTACAGAAAACAATTAATTGACTTCAGAGAAGAGGAAAGGAGTTTTCATTACTCTTCCCACATTTCTACAATGGGGAATGGTGTCTGTGGAACACGTAGTCTGAACATTATTCATCTTTCCCATGGGGATTATTAGAAGTGCATTAGGATTCTCGGAATTTGCTTACAAACCAAGATCAATTTCTAAGTAAGACTAAATGAAGAAAAATTGTGGTGAGTTATCAGACACAGTCCACTGTAGTAGCTGCTGCATAATGAGCTTTGAGACACACCATAATGCAGTCTATTGTTGCAAGTATCTTTTGTACGCACACTGCCTACCTTTTATGAAGTAATTGGAATTTAAAGTGCTACAGCTTTGAAATGTATGAAGCCAAACCCTTAATGTGGGAAGCTTCTGGGATTAAACAGTCTTGAAATGAGAAATCTTAAATGTGTTTTGACTAATTTCATTCAAGGTTCATCTACAACATTTTTATATAAGTGAATCTCTTAATTTTATGGGCCTTACTACTCTAATTAAAGATGTCATTGTTTTAATTTCACATTTCAGTCCTGAACATTTCTAATACAGTCATAATGTTTTTACTTAGTAATTAATTTATTGTTATAAATTGTCAGTCGCTGCTTAGAATTTTGGAAAGTAAATTTTTAAATGCATGATCACACGTTTGGCTGGCTAATGTTACATTTTGCTCTCTTGCCCCTGTCACTGGTGATCCAATAGTTGTGCCTGCTCATCAAGTAGATCAGTGCAACAGAAAAGGATCACTGGAATGGTGGAGTTTGTGCTGGGGCCCTTACATCTACACTCAATGCATTTTGAGGTTTTCACTTGGACTGATTTTGTTCCATGGACTGAATGCCTCCGCCATATGTGATTTGAAAGACCAAATGTTGATGTGGACCTTGCTATGCCCATAAGAGTCTGTCTTGACTTTGGTGTACATCTTGAGCAGAGCTACTGCCTTAATTTTCTCTAACATGCAGACCAAAACTGCTTTGTAAAGTGAAGCAATGTAGAGTAAGTAGGGACAATTGGGGCACATGCTTCAAAACTGCACTGTTTCTTTGAACCAAAACGTAGGACGTAGCCTGGAGGTTTTACTTTGGAGGTTGCTGCCCTTTAGTGGGGTGCTCCTTTCTTTCATCCTCATGCAGACTGAATGTACAACTGCCAAATTATTTCTTGTGAAAGGGCTTGTTTTGATAGTTATCCACATGAAGCTCAACTGTGATCGTCTGTGATGAGGAACAGACCGGTACCAAAATAACTTGACTAGTTCAATGTATGATTGCAGTGTATTAGCAGAACTGACAGTCACATTCCTAAAGGATGACTGTCTAAAAAATCATATTACTTTTTCTCCCTGTCATGATTGCACTGATTTACTCTGTGTGGTGTCCTCTATACTGCAAAGTATGTTGTTAGACAGACATCATCCTGTTATTATTTAAAAAAAAAAAAAGTTAAAAGTAAAATTAGTCCAGTATAGTTGCTGTACTCTTCATTTTCACCCCTAGTAACTAGATTAATCTTATATCCTGATCTGATCAGAAGTTTTCTGCCAAAACAGGTCTTTGATTCCATGAAACCAAAGATATTTTCCAGAAATGCGGGTTTTGAGAACTATAATGACAGCTTGCTTCATGACCAGTGGAGACCACATGGTTTCTAGGATTTCACACCCTTTGATCATCCCCAGTTCATCTATCAGATCTGGAGTCCCCTGTTCATATGAGGAAGTTTTAGGCCTCAAGTCTTCCTGCTGTGCTCCCAGATTCTTAGACCCAGCTCAGATGCTCCCTAGTCTCTCTGGAGCCACCCTTTTTGCCCAGTGAGGACCTGAGAAGGTACAAATCTTGTGAGTCCTGGTTCTGCTGAAGCTTCTGAGTTTGGGATCCTGGTCTCATTTGCTTTCCAAAATACTTAAATCATTATTTCTTAAGTAATATTTTCCAACCTGGATTCTGCTAAAAATGATAAATTTCTTACCTCAAAAGGAATGTGTTCCTTTGCTTATTCTCACACTTGCTATTACCATAGACATAGGTGTTCCAATATTGGATGCAACTTGGTATGTCAGTGACTGTTTTTAATTATTTTTGAGTGTTGCTTGTACTAGGTGCAGAGTACTAACTTCATTTTACATAGATGTGTTCAAGGAAATAAAGCAGACTCAGTTTTTTTAGTTGTCTTTTCAAAATGCTAAACCCTAGTTCAACCCAAGTTTTTCGACAGTTTAAGTCAAATTCTAAAGAGAATGTGAAACAAGTTACACTTAATTTAAAACAGAAGTTCAAAATTGTGTTTCTTTAAGTGGTTTCAGGTTTATTTTAAAAAATATTTCTCCTACCCCATCTGTTATTAAGGATGACAGGAAGACAGACTTTTCAGTAGTCATTTGAAACCCTCAAATGTATCACTGCTTTCTAGTTAGTTGTCCTTAAATGCAATAAGATGTTAGAGTTAAAAAAGACATACATGTGTTAATGCATCAGGTCCATCTTCATGTCAATATCCTTGCAATGTATTTTCAAGTGTTTTACTAGTGCCTTAAAGAAAGACCTATACGATGTAGGTTAGCACACTTGCCTCAGGAGTCTATCGCTGCCATTAATGTACTCTATTTAGGCTTAAGGAAGCTGGATATTCATCCATGCCTTCATTTCCATTTTATTATTTCTAGTTGTGTCCCCATCTGCCATATCACCCTTTTTGACATTAACACCTTGTAGGTATTTGTAGATGATTATCATGTTCTCCCTATTGAGTAATACTTAGCCAAGCTGTGAATATTTACAGGTTTTTAAGTTTTCCTCCTTAAACAAATCCTTTCAAGGATCTGAACAGATTGTTGATCTTTTCAGAAATCACTCCTGTTGACAGTACCTAGGTTTTAACTTAATATTCTTGGTGCGGTTGAACTAGAATTCTGCAGAAAGGAACTATTTAAAGTGTCATATGATGTTCGTAGCCCCATATTACTTTTTTTTATGTGACCAGATTGCATGTTAACTCAAGCTCATTTTGGTCTTCACTCAGGAGACCTTACACAGAATTTTGTCTCTGGAACTGTGTATTTTTAGTTTGGAGTATGTTTCTAGATGCATTCAGTTTGTGTGATCAGTTAACTTCAAATGTGTGTTGTTTATTGCAGATCATTAATGAACACAGTAAATAAAATTCAATATAATTTATTTTTATTTACTAGGCACAAGAACAAGCAAGATGAAGTTCAGGCGTATTTCATGTACCTTATTTCATTTATCCACTTAATTTCAACTCAAGTTAAATACAAATAAAAATGATTAAACTGACATGATTTAATCTTCACAAAACCACAGCCAGAGTGACTGAAATGTCTAATGATTTCTTTCTCTCCAACTGTTTTCTGTTAATTTATTAAAGCTAAAAGAGGGACTTTGAAGCAATAATATCAAGAATAATTTTCTTTTTTTTTTCTTCTGTAGATAATCATAGCTATATTTAGCTTTCCAGTGTCATTTTTGTTGTTTATTGACTTTAAAAGGACTATTATTTTATTAGTAAGGTTGGTGGTTAAATTTTTTGCTTGTCTTGGCTGTCTGGTCTCTGCAGATGACCTACTAAATAAATACTATCTTACAAAAAAGTCCATATTAATGTCAGAAATTTTAATGTCATTTTAAAAAACCCATTAATGTAAAGATGACTTTCCACTCATCCTTTTTTGCTCTGTTTTCCTACTGTGAGGATGACACTTTATTTCAAGTGATTCAAATGGTTGCTCCTTTCTGCTTTTCTCACATTGACTTGAGTATGTATCACCTGATAAAAGTTGAATTTATTTTTAAAGACACATATGTTTTATTTTTGGTTAGCAGTTTAAGGGAGAAGGATTGGTGAACTGGTTGCTCTTTGTGGGAGAAGAATTTTTATGTTTTACTCTTGTTTTCAATTACGCCAGTTACATATATGACATGTATGTAGGGTATGAAAAATATAGGGTACCAGAGAAAGGGACTCTTTCGGTGAAAACATATCTTGCATGCATTTGGGGGGAAAGGAGGAAAGAATGAGACTAAAATGTAAAGGAGTTGTCAGCTACAAAGGTTGAACCAAGAAATATGGCTTTGAGTCAAGAAGTTGACTGGAAAAGTTCCAAATAAAGCACAATCAGACAAGAGCAACAGCAGGAAAGAAGCAAGTAATGATAATGCTGGATAAGCAAAATCCAGGGCTAGGCATCTGTGTCCTTCAGCTGCCAAATTCACCCAATTAGTGGCATTAAAGGTTGGCTGGGCAGCAGTGACAAACAATGAAGTTATAGATATGCCATGCTATCATCTGCTACTGCATCCAAAACTAAATTAGTGTTTAATTTGTCTAGTGATTTCGAAAAGAACATGAAAGGATAATTGAGGCTTAAAGTCTCTTTGTCTTTCTTTTTTGGTCTTTCTCACTCACACAAATAAAAGCACAGATATGCTTTTATTTGTGTGTGTATATTTTTGTGGATTATAGAAAAATAAATTAGTTGATAAAAGCCTGTGAAGATGGGCAGAGGTCATCTTGACTAAGCATATTAACATGTTCGAAGTTTTGTATTTGCAAAATGCATAATATATGTAAAAGGAATTATTATATGTGTCATGATTGCAATTTTTTACAGAATGCACAAGCTGAAAACAGATGTATGTGTTCCCATGCTTTGTTGTTTATCAGTGTCTGAGGGGGGATGAGTGTGAGACACAGAGGGAGAGATCACTGAAGGAAGGAAAGTTGTTAGACTGAATATTGAAGTCTTTCCTTTCCTAAGTGATTCACCTTCATCTGAGATGGATCTGATGGATTGTCTCCATCTGTTTGGATTTTGTCATATTCTTGACATCATCAGGTCTTCATTTGCTAATTGCTTTGAAAATAGGGTTGAAATCTTTCTAGTCATGAAAACACTGGAACATTCAAATTTATCCTAAATATTCTTCTTAAAATTGCAATGCAGATAACAATTTTATCTGAAGCAGTTGAAACACACAGCAAAATAGTATCTAATTTCCATTCATGGCACATCTGACTTGGAATAATCATCAGACATTGCTTTTAGATTTGCAGCTTAAATCTAGGAATAGAAAATGTTACATTTTACATGAGTTACAGAGTTATTTTTCATTGATTTCATTAACCATTTTATTTACAGATTTATTTTTTAACCTAGATTTTCAGTGACGGTAACAGAGCTGTGCAGAATATTCTCTGAGTTCTGACACTAGCTTTTGTTATACTTGTTGTGTGGTGTCAAGAAAGTTTGATCGACTTGCTGAAGTGCTGGCTTTACATGAATCATGAGAGTCTGTGAATGCTTTGCTAAAATTCTCAGTTCAGTGCAAAACAGCACTCTTTCTCTTCATGCTCAAGTCTCTTTCTTGTATAAAGTAGTTTTTCTCAACTCAGTGGATTTGCCTGTCTGAAAGACTTCAACAAAATCATTATATGAGAACATGTGTTTTGATTTCACTGAGGAGGAAGTTGACTTTCCTTGCATAAATCTGAAGCTCTGTGATGGTGACATACAACAGCCAAGGAATACTAAGGAATATTAATAAACCCCTTCCTAATTATACCCAAGGTGAAGTCTTAGTCTCTTGTTTGTAGGATCTATACAATCACAGAGCCTCTTTTCTCTTTGTATGCCATTGCCATTCCCTGTTAGGCTAACCTGCCAGCTGTGGAGACTTGCTCCA
This sequence comes from Recurvirostra avosetta, assembly GCA_004023745.1. NCBI lineage: Eukaryota > Metazoa > Chordata > Aves > Charadriiformes > Recurvirostridae > Recurvirostra > Recurvirostra avosetta. The sequence continues at coordinate 282,987 of SAYO01035080.1, forward strand.
GGTTTAAGAGGAGGGTAAATTGTACAAAAAACGTTGTTTCATCTAGATCTTCTATTATCTTGTGTTAATTCTTTAGAAATTTAAGTTCTTAAAAATTATCTGATGAACACGAAAAGGAATACAGCACCATTATCATTTTAGAGATGAGTGCGATGTGTAAGGATGGTCTAAAACCGTGAGCTGTTCTAACACTGGAACATATATGGTATAAAGTATCTGTATGTCGTAGCTGTCATATGGAAACTTTCTGTACTTTACAAGCTAATTTATCTTTTCACTACGCATGAGAAAGAGTGGTCATGTTGGACATTTAGGGTTCAAGTCTCTATGATGATGGCAGTGACCTAAGTTTCTTTACAAGGAAGCAAACTATTTTTTAGCCTTTTTAACTTGCAACACCAAGCATTCCTTATGCACACCTTGAGATGTTCTCAGCCTTTTATCTTTCCATGTGGTCATTCCTTGATTTACTGTATTTCAAAAAAGGGCACGTTTTCACTTTTTTTCAGTACTTGCCTATAATTAATTGGATGTATTGTTTGTTCAATTGAGAGGTGCTAAATTTTCATTTTACAATTTTACAATTTCAAAGATTGCAGGCTAGATTCGAAGAGCATTATGTTAAAATATCCGAAGCAATTTCTGCTGTTCTACAAATGAAGTGATTTTCTGGCAGGGTCCTATCCATCACCACCTGTTTCTTTGGTCATTTATGCACAGGAGTGTAGCTCATTTTAAGCAAAGATGAAGGTGTGTCAACTTTGCCAGTCAGAGGGTTGGATTCGTCTCACCTATCTTTAGCTATCTGTGCATGAGGTGTCCAGGATAAACTTACCATTAAATGTCCCTCTCTGTTCCACCAAGAGAGTTAGACACCTTTAGGAGGGATAAATACAGCCCTTCCTTGGGGCCAGTTTTGGAATGTGAAGAATTGTGCCACTGAGGTTATGTACCTTCTCGGTTTAGAAGAAGTCTAGATATCTAACTTAATGAGCTGCCTAACTTCTAGATGGTTGAAATTTGGTGAAGTCTACCTGAAATGACTAAATTATCAGAAGTATCAAAGACTGTTTCTTAAGGTTAAAACCCTTATGCCCAACTTTTTTTTTAGCATACAGTTTTTTTGTTCCCTTAAATATTTTGAGCATGTGTCATTTATCCTTGTTAAAATATCACCCAATCCATACAGTATATGTCATATGATGGCACTGTGAGACAAAGATGTCCTCCTACACTAAGGATCAAAAAGAACTTTCTGATGAATTTTTTTCTTTTTTGGGTGTCAGTGGAGGGGAGGCTGGGAAAAATCCTCCACTGCTGTGTGGGCTTGCTTGAATGATTAGCTCTTTTTTAAGTGCTTGAACACACAGATTCACATAGTAATTAAACTCCTGCTGTGGAAATTACTATTCAAGGAAAACAATAAAAAATGTTTTTGATTAAACGCTGTATCAGCAATGAAATGCAACATTTTATTGGTGAGGGAGAAGCAGCTTATGAAGAAGCACATTAACATTAATGTCTCTTCTTTGGAATCCTAGGGGAAGGATATAGGACTTTTTCTTCAGCAACTCTAGAAATTCTCATTTACATGGTTTATGCTCCCCCCACTCCCCAGTAAATCATTTCTGGTCAGATGTTTTCTTGCAGAGGACCCACATCTTGAAGAGGACCTCTTCTAACCTAGATCCTGATCCATAGTGAATTCACGTGATGCCTCAGGACAGAATTTGGCCCAAAAAACCTTGGCCCAGTACAAACTTTCCTTTGTCACTAGAACTAATCAGCCCACAAAACTAGTCTGAGTATTTGGTTTTGATTTTTACTTCACCTACTTCTACTTCATACTGCTCATGAAGACTCATAGGGGTATAATTTTTATTGTAGGTTGTGAATTATAGAATCATGGAATAAAGGAAGTTGCAAGGAACCTCTGGGGGTCATTTAATCCAACCACTATTCAAAGCAGGGCTAACTTAGATCATAGTGGAAGAACTTAAGTGTAAAGAGAGAAGGAATTTCATCCTTCAGGTCTGGGGCTTCTTTACGTAGAAATGCTTCATAGCTCCTTGTTCCGCATTCAGTAGAGATGACTGTATGCCAAGACCATAGTCCGTGGATGTACATATGTAATGTGCATCCATTGGTTATAGTTTAGTTGTATGTCTTTTACACAAACCACATGATTGCTTTACCCAGTAACTATTAAAATGGATTTATTGATCCCAAGGAATTCAATCTTTGTTAGTTTATTATTGTATTTTTCATTGTCCCTGTATAATTTTCTGTCTTTTGCTTCAGATGGCTTGAATAATTCTAAGTCTATGAGTAAGAAATCTAGGAAATTCTCATTAGAAAAAAGCTAAGTGTTCATTTCTCCAAATGTTGTTCAAATATGGGGGAAATATATCCTGTAGTTTAGTTCTGTAGAATACCTTGTTAAATTCAAAGTGTTCTAAATTTTCCTCTGAGCAGGTCTGTTCCTTGGCAACAATTCTGTAGTGAGCTGTACTGTCATATGTCCCTTTCCAGAAAGACACTGTGATATTTATAAATCTATCTAAGAATACAGATAACCCACACACTAAAGCATATGTCAGGGCATAGCTGTCAGTCCTGTCAACTTGCAGTTCTCTGAAGGAGCAGAAAGGCACATTGACTCACCGGTGTGTGGCCCTGATTTTAGAGCTCTGAGCTCTGTAGAGTCTATTTTGCGTTAATACATTTTACCAATAAATGTCCCTGTGGAAGGCATATGTTGAGATTCAGAGATAGCACTGTTGTAGAAGCTGCTACAAAATATTAGAGCAGATAACATCTTACAGAATTTGGCACATTTTGTTTGAAAAGATCTGGCAGTGCATCACGGACTAATAGCTAAGGCGCTCTGTGAGAGGTGACATTCTCCTTTCTGAAGGCGACTGCAAGGACAAAAGGGAGAAGGTCCTTGCTGAAACACAGAGTATCACTCAGTATATTAGGGCAGAAAGTACTTTATTTGTCTGAGAAATGGTAGTGTACAGATATCCATGTACATTATTGAAACTGATGTCGAAAGTCCTGATCCAGCAGAACACTTCCTATTATATTTAAATGCTTTGCTGGCTTGGGACATCCATGTGCTTGGGAATATTTCCATACAGCTACTGCTGTGTATCAGCCCTGAGCTCTGCTACCAGCTCAGCACAAAGTCTTGAGCAGCTGCCAGTCAGTCACATTATTAAGGCTTGAAATGCTCCAGGCTGGCTGAGTGGGGGATTACTTCTGCCCATGGTTGCTTTCCAAACTGTGTCACCGACTTCCCAGCCTGCCCTCACTTCTTCAGCTCAGGGTCTGTGTAAGGCAGGCAGTTCTGTGAAAATGAATTTTGAGTCCTTCTGGATGCAGTTAACCTGTGAGGCAATCTGAGACTTCTTTTTCTAGCATAGGAGTATATTTTTCAGAGTGTGAGAACTGTTTATAAGGTTCTTCTCTCTGTATGTGCAGTGGGAAGAGTGTATAGAGCTGCCACTCCCATGAAATATTATCGTGGTTCATATTTGAGGAGGAACTGTGAACAACAAACACCTTTCCTCTACAAAAAGGTTTTCTTTTGGCTCAGGAAATCCCTGAACTAAAAATTGCGCGCTGCAGGGAGAGAATTTTGGATATGAGCGTGTATTTTTGCCCTGTGCTTACCAGAAGACAGGTTACATCCACCTTTGGTTTGAATTGGAAAGTCTGCTTGCATGTTATAACATTAACTACTCTTTACAGGCAGACAAAAAGAAAAGTATCCACACACACTTTTTTTCCTACTCTGCCTTTCAGTACTGTCCACAAAAAGCCTTTTCTTTTCAACTCAGAAATCATTCTTCTCTGTCATGTCCTGATGCAATTCTTCATGCTGTCGCCTATCAGGAAAGATGTCTCTCATGTCTCCTTTCTCTTTTTCTGAATTAAGCACAGGTTATGCTTTTAAAAATAGATTTGTAAGCCCTTAACCAAGCTTGCAGATACTTTTTCACAGCACCATGTACATAAGAAGCTTGAAGAATAATTAAAAAACCAATTAATTTTCCTTTTAGGAATCATTGCAGTTTGAACCATTGTTTTGTGGTCTAATTGATAAAGGAAGTATTTTTAAGTCTTGTGATGGAATGTCTCAGTTTTGACTGAAGGAAAATATGGGTTTTAATGTGTTCTCTTGGGTATCAACATACGGACATATATTGGTCAAAATCTTAGATTTGAGGAGGTTTTATAAAATGTTCTTGAGGAGACAAGTACTACTTCCCAGACTGTAGAATGGTGTCTTTCCACTTGCATTTTAATGTCAGAGTTTTTTTCCTTGAAAATTATGTGGGGAATTGAGGAGAGGGAAAGGAGAATGCATTTTTCAACAGGGTTTCAAAAGAGAAAAAGCTCAAGAGCTTTGAACATAAAGCAAATTACTGGATTTGCTTATTGCAAATGTACTGATTAACAGAAAAAGCTATTCAGGAATAAATTAGCAATGACGAAATTTACTTCAGGCATGCCACTGCAATCCTTTACTCTTTATAAAATATTTGTGCCTCTTCACCATAAAGTGAGTGTAGACGGGTTATGAGTTTTCAATGTTGCATTTACTTTCATCTCACTTGAAATAGGTTTTATTTTGATGGAAGAGTACAGTTTTCAGTATGGTGCCTCAGAAGGCATCGGAGCTATTGGAAGTGATGGAAACTGCACAGCAGATAAAAACAAACCAAACCAAACCCCAGCACTTTTACCTGTAAAACAGAAAAATCATGCTTTGGCATGAGGTGTGAAGGGGTAACACACAACTCTTCTAAGCTTCAATATGTCACAAAAACATGTTAACAGAATGTTCAGTTCAGAAAAACAAAATATTGTTATGTTGATCATCCCTGTTCCTGTTTGTTCTTGACTTTTCTCTCAGTCCAGTCTGCACTATCAGTTCTCATTGATACCGCTTCTGCATGTTTCCCCATCAGAGGATGACCATAGCTCCAGTGCTCCTTATCTTTCTTTATGAACCTTCTTTATCTATCACTATTATACAAAACCACTGTCCTTCCTGTAACTCAGGTATTAGCATTTTCTGCTCCCTGCGCCTTATCCTGTAGGCGATATCCAAATACTGCTACATTTTCTTTAAGATTTTTTGAAGCTTCTTTTCCTTTCCACATAGCTATGTCTTTCCTCTTTGTCCTCCATCGATTAATGCAGGCTGCTTTTCTTTTACACCTCTGACGCTCACATCAGCTTTTCTCCATCTCACTATTGCCACAGCTTCTGCAAAGATCAAATTAATTAATCTTTCTTCTCCCTGTCATTTTCCACTCTGGATCTTTCCATTGCAGCCAGTTCAAGTCGTTCCTCTTTGTCTAAAAAGCCTCTCACAGTTCTCTTGCTCTTTTTCAGACCTGTTCATGTTTTGTTCCCCATTGTGCCTTCCAATATTCTGCTCTAAAAATGTCTTTTGCCTTTGTCCGTCTCTTCACTGTTCCTTAACTATGGGGGTCTGGTATTTTCTGGTTGGCTTTTTTTTTTTTCATGGCTGTCTTCTCTTTGTGATAGTTTCCAAAAAGCTGTCTTTCCATTTGCATGCATAATGCCTCTGAACTTTTGGTCTCAGTTATATGCTGCCCTTTTATCACTAGCCAAATAATTAAGGACAGATAAAGGAGCAGTCAGCACAGATGAAGAGCATGCATTTTATTAAAAATGCTTAATTTAAGTATGATAGTTAATATATGTATTATATATTACATATATTTAAAGGACATAAATGAATAAATATAGTTATTATAGACAAATAATGCATCCTAGTGTTGCCACCTAATTTGCATTTCATATGTTATTAATAATCTTTAATGGTAACTGTTCTGGGAAAGCCCTGATAAGGGCTGCATATGCAATATAGCTTGGGAACTATTAACTATACATATATAACTTATTATTCTTCTAAGTCAAGTTCTCTAGGCAGTTTTTCTTTTTCTGCAAAGTTAATGTGAGAGGCTGATGTGCTTCAATAAGTGTCATGTTGCTAATAATTTGATCACACATTTTCTTCCTTCTTAAAGAAAAGCCTTAAACTGTTAACACAAGACTTTTCAGGTCAGTGAGGAAAAAGCCAGACTAACTTATCTGCGGATGAAATAAAATCTTGAAAAGTCATTTTTTATGAAAAGCATATTTCACTAAAAGGTAATAGATGACCAATATAATGTTTATTCTTAGTATAAGAAGACACATTAAGGAATACTTCATGGCAACTGTATCAGTGTTGCAGGCTTTTTCTTTTAGAGAACCATATAAGGATGCGGAAGTGGAGCTTTATTGCAAGCCATTCTTGGTGTAATTCTGTCTTGTATCAAGCATTTCCCTATATGGTTTAATGAGAAAACCTACATTAACTTTTTTGCACCCAATGAAAACAAGTTTTTGACACTCTCATTGGTAGCTCTATGTAGTTTAACCTGTGTTTGTGAGAACATCTACCTTTTTCATTGTTAGGAACATGTTTTTTTTAAAAAAAATCAAAGATATTACAAAACACAAAATGTTATGTACTCAGTCAAACCAAGGGTTTTAAAAATCTCTTTAGATACACACTATATTAAATAGAAAAACTGATTCCTTTCTTCTTCTGTCTCATCCGTTCTGGAAGTCAAGCAGTTCACAGAAGATCTAACCTCTGTCCTCCTGAATGAAATTTTAAATATCCATTTATTTTTGCTCCCAGCCTCAGTTTTTCTGTGGAACTTGGCATGGCTTTAGCTTCATTCACGTAATCTTGCAAAGGAAAATATTTGATACTAAGGGTGATATATCAGCTTGTATTTTTTTTAGCAAGTCTGGCAGTGTAACGTCGCAACTGGTTTCCCTGACACATGCAGAGAAGTCATAATCACAAAGGCCATTTCCCCAGTGTCTTTTTGAGACAATCACGAGAAAAGATCTTGAAAGCATTTACTGTGTGAGTGGGGTTTGGGTTTGTCAGGAGAGACTAAATTTTTTGCTGCTGAGAATTTGGAAATCCTGATGGATGTGGAAATCCATTGGAAGTCCTCTGTCACTGAAGCACTGAATGATAAAAACCTATGTGGACACATAAAAGGAAGCACTTCAAGAATGAAAGCAGGAAAAGAACCAACAAAAACTTTAGCTTTCACTGCATATATTGCAAAAGTAAATTTTGTTTTCTTATGTGGCGGGTTAACCCTGGCTGGACGCCAGGTGCCCACCAAAGCTGCTGTCACTCCCCTCCTCAGCTGAACAGGGGAGAGAAAATTTAATGAAAGGCTGGTGGGTAGAGATAAGAACAGAGAGAGATCACTCACCGCTTTATGTCATGGGCAAAATAGACTCAACTTCAGAGTTTAATTTATTACCAATCAAATCAGAGTAGGGTAACGAGAAATAAAACCAAATCTTAAAACACTTTCCCCCACCCCTTCCTTCTTCCTGGGCTCAACTTCACTCCCGATTTTCTCTACCTCCTTCCCCCGGAGTGGCACAAGGGGATGGGGAATGGGGGTTGTGGTCAGTTCATCAGGAATCTTTGCTCCAGCATCTGGAGCACCTCCTCCTCCTCCTTCTTCACTGACCTTGGTGCCTGCAGAGTTGTGTCTCTCACATATTCTTACTCCTCTCTTCTGACTGTCCCCCTTCTTAACTGTGTTATCCCAGAGGCGCTACCACCGTCACTGATGGGCTTGGCCTTGGCCAGCGGTGGGTCCATCTTGGAGCCGGCTGGCATTGGCTCTATCGGACATGGGGGAAGCTTCAAGCAGCTTTGCACAGAAACCACCCCTGCAGCCCCCCGCTACCAAAACCTTGCCATGCAAACCGAGTACATCTTAGTACATGGATTTTCCTTCCACTCTAATGTGTATTCTCAGTCCCGCTTTCCAACAGCAAAACAAAGCTAATGCTTTTTCTTATAGTTTCAATCCAGCCTTCCCATGTGCTTGTATGTACCCTAGAAGAGGTCACAGCAGTGGTTTATTTGTGATTCTTAAATGAATGTGCAGGGGAGCAGTGGAACAAATAGGTAGCATTAGCTCCGTTCTTAAAATGGTGTACAAAATAACTAATCCTTCTCCCATCTCACAAAAACAAGACATTGTAAATAAGTTCTTTATTATTTATTGAAAGCTGACAGCATACTTGCTGTTGTGTGAACAAGACTTTCTGCTCATAATCTTTTGCAGAGGGCGGGTACTGACCTCACTAATATGCAGAAGGGCTGTTTGCTCACTTCTTGACCGCAGGAGCACTTTTTTGCTGGAAATGAACAATGGAGTTTAAATGTATGTTGTGGCAAAAGCAGGAAATCTCCATGCCCCAAAATATGACCAAAATAATGTGGATATGATGGGTTTGCAGAGATGTTCACAGCCAAAGCAAGGTTGTGGGTGCATCCCCGCCCAATAGGATAGAGTATTTGAAGGATTTCAGTAGTTGCCTTCCAAACTGTAGTAAAGTTTTGAAAGCTGAATTAAATTTAAGTGTTATTTATTCACAGATATATATTTTTTTAATCCTAGTCCATAATTAACAGCATTATTGTGAAGATTGAAGGTTTTATGTTGCCTGTGGGAATGTTGTTAGTAGCACATTGAATGCAGAATGACATGCTCTTAATTTACGCATGGGCTTAGTGTATAGAGATATAACACTGTACCCGTTGTCTGTGAGATGTAAGAGAGGAAAAAAATGAGAAGGGTGCTTAGCTGCATGGTAGAAGTCTTGGACACATGGGAAAAACTACAGTCAGTGAAATAATGTGGGGTCCCACATTTTCGTAGAACATGGACATTGAGGTTATAAAATGTTGGCATTTTTCTTAACATAAAAAAATGCTAACAAGTGTTTTTTTATTTGTATTTGAGTAAACATGTAGCATTGTTAAAAAAATAGGGATTGACAGACAAAAGCACAGTGCTATAACTGTGAACTGAGTAAGTCAAAGGACCCTATGGAGTATAGTATTAGTTAAGTCACTCATTCAGACCCCATCAGACCCTCTGTTATAGTAGCTGCTATTTATTTTCTTGACATTGTCTCATGTTTTGCAGCAGTCCAGTTGCTATGAGTAAGAGTATCCTCACAAGATATAAATATCTTCTTTTCTTTTTTTTTATGTTATAAAGTTAACAAGAGAAAAATACATTCTTATTTGTAAAAATTATTTTCTTGGCAAACAATTGGTTGCTAAAATTTATGCAGAATAAATCTTCTCTGATTATTCACTCTGAAAGAAACTTGGATGGTGACTCCAAGCTTTACAGATCAATGTAATCACCACATCTCAGACAGTTACAGAAGATGATTGCTAGAATAGTCACATGGGTTTCTTTTAATTTGCTGGGGATTTATTCCTCCTTATTTTGGGGGGGATGCAATTATTTTTAAAATCATTGGTGCCTTAATCTTCAGCATCTTCACCATTGCAATATCTCTCAGTCTGACAAAGTGAGAAAGACCTTAGACCTTGAGTAGTTTGGAAGAAAAAAATACTAAGAAGATAAAAGTGCCATATTCACTCACTCCCCTTTACTACTCTTTCTGCCAGTTTGAGAAAATTTGAGTCTTACTTCAAAGCCTGTGTTAGAAGTGGTGGCAAAAATAACCCCCTGTAATGTATCTATTTGTGTAATCAGAGGGCTGATATTGCAGTAACTCAAGGTCATCCCATCCTATTCTGTTCATGATTCCTTTTTTGACTGTCATAGTCTCCAGCAAACGTGCACAGAAGAAGAAAATAGTTTTAGTAAAAACATAATCATGTTTTTGTTCCTTTTTCAACTGCATCTGATTTAAGCTGGAGGTATGGGAGAGTCTGTTTTCTTCCACTTCATTCTTTGTTCTTTGGCTTTTATTTCTTTGAAAGGGTTGCTGTGGCTGGCTTGTAAATAAGTGCTAATGACATTACCGTGGGCAGCACAAGAGAGACAGACTGACACATATCTCATGTTTTTCCAGATGAGGATAGGCATTCACTCAGGATCAGTGCTGGCCGGCGTCGTTGGTGTAAGAATGCCACGTTATTGCCTCTTTGGAAACAATGTCACCCTTGCAAGCAAGTTCGAGTCAGGAAGTCACCCACGCCGCATCAATGTCAGTCCAACCACGTACCAGTAAGTCCTCTTAGCCTTTTCATACGGTTTTTATTTCAGCCTGTTTTGAGTTCGATCTTGTAACATGCTCTGTCCTCAACACATGAGCTTCAACAGAAAGTTGGCAGGGCACCAGAACAACTGGAAAGAGGTGTTGCATGGGGCTGTCAGTCTTTTGTTTGCCATCAGAATATGCAAAGAAGTCAGGCAATGGAGGCAAGGAAGCACAACAGGAGGGCCAACCATTCCTGCCTAAAATAACGTGTAGTAGAAGAAGTGGGACGCGTCTCCTATAGCACCATAATTTTTTGGACTTGTACAGCTTTAGGCTAAGGATTTGGGTTCCACCCAAAAGAAACAGTTGATAAAGAGAAGAACATTCCCAATGGCTCAGAAGAAAGTCTTTAATTTTGTTAGCAAGGCCAAGCTTTCAAAGAGTTTTTATGCTTTCTTGAAGACAAAATTTCTTGTTTAGCATTTTAAAGAGACACCTGATAGAAGCATTTTCTTAATGTAAGAAAAAAGATTAAAAACGGCAAAGCATTATCCTTAGCTCTTTGAAGAAATTATGCAAATAGAGAGACGGCTTGATTAAATCTGGTTAGGAGGAACAGCTCCTAAATTAAAAAGGTGTTCCTTACTGTTCAAATTTGACAGCTTGACTATTAGAATTTCTGCTGCTTGGATTACTACTGATGTACTCACTTTTTTGGCAGGACATCTCAATCTTACTCTTTCCAACACTCTGTATCTGAAGTAATTTTCTGAAGTACAGTTTTGCTCAGGTTTTGGGACTGTTTTGCTGTGGTTAATCTGTACACAATTGCTCAAACGATACTAGTTTTCTGTTTTTTTCTTTCTTATACAGAACTGTGAATCTCAATATTTATTTTTTCCCCATACCTATCTATGTAAAATACAGTTTAAAATGGAATTTCTTCATCCAAGAACTGAAGCGTCTAATATGCTAAAATATAAATCAGTCAGAACATAAAGTTTAAAAGTAATTAAAACTAGTGAATAAAATGACATTCATCTGAAGAGCCCATTCACTGGAGATCAGATTTACAGAATGGAGCAAGTGTAGCTAATTAAGCAAGAGGCAAAAAAACTGAATAGGCTTTTGACTATAAAGTGCACAGAAGCAGGTTCATATATCTGTCTGGTAACATGCAAGAGAAACACAGACCCAACCTGCTACTGGGTATAGAAAATCTGCTCATTTAAATAAAAAGAAATTCAGTAAATATATAGGAAATTGCTGTTTGGAACTTGATGTCACTTGAGAAGAAATTGTCTTTGGGACATTCAAGGTACAATGTTCTAGTGGCTTTGGCTCCTGGTCTTCCACTGTGGGACAGGAGAAACCCTCTAAGACATTGTTTGAAAAGTGAACACAAGATTGTTCACCAGTTGTGTCCCGGTTTTGAAAACTTAGGCAGTAGCAGGGCCTGTGGTGTTAATTTTACACAAATGGAGGTAAATGATTCTGACAAAATGCAACCAAGGCCCTGTGACAGGGACCTGAACTCTTCTTGGACAGGAACAGTTCTTTTAAAGGGATGTTCTCCAACCTGAGAAGCTCTTCAAGATATTCTGAAAGTGCAGTCCATTCTTTTTCAGAAGAGACATGTTAATGCTTCAGAAGTGTGGTTCAGGGATGTGGTTCCACTCAGGGATATGGTGTTGCTCAAGTTTGTGTCCCTGAGAGCAGAAATTGGTGAGCCAGAGAGTTTCATATTATTTTAAGAAACATACAGTTGGAAATAGTAAGTATTTGTGGGGCCAATGATGCACAAAACTCCTTTCTTGCCATGCTGAAGCCAGAGTCACTTTCAGCGTACCAGTGTCAGTTCTGTTGATTTTGATTATGACAGTGATATGGCACCTTTTCTGTGAGACAACAGATTTTTGGTCGTAGTTGAGCAACCTGATCTAGTTGGAGATGTCCCTTCTTATTGCACGGAGTTTGGACTAGGTGACCTTTAAAGGTCCTTTCCAACCCAAACCATTCCACGATTTTATGTTTCTGTTTTCTTTTCATCACATTGCTGGTCTGTTCTGACGCCAGTTTGAGGGCTTGTATATGGAGTTTGCTAGAAATCCATGCTTTTATGCTGCCCTTTATTTGACTCCAAGCACGTTGTAGCACAGATAAGGTGGCTTTTGTTTGTCTGTGTCTCACCTCTACCTGGCTGCCATTGGTCATACCGTACTGTAGCAAGTCAAATGTGGGTAACATGGGCTTGGAGAGCATTCTTACTAAGATTTAGTAGCATAATGTGACTTGGATTTTCTCACCCTGTATATCTTCCAGGTTGTATTAAAAAGTGGGCTACAATTTTTTTCACTTACCTTTAATCCTAGAAATCCAGTAGGAATAGGACCATTTGTTTCAGGATCGCCAATCTTTCGCCTTATATGATCGTCATGTCTGGGCTTGTCTTCCAGAGTTGCTTTCAAAAAGGGAGGACAGCAGAAAAGTGACTGACGATGCTGTCACTATATGTTATATGCTATAACATAAAATTGCAAAACAGAACACAACAAAATACAGATTTTTTGGTATTTGTTATCTGCATTATTGTACTATGTAAAAAATCTGCTGCTATGTGCTGAACAAATTCAGTGCTCCATTTGGAGCGCTTCAAGTGCAGGTACCAGGCTAGACATGGTTACAGGTAAAGGAAGTAGAAATGGCAAGAAAATATATGTCTGAATGAGAGGCAGTTATCACTGAAGATGAATGGCTAAAAGTAATGAGGAAAAGACTACGAACTAGTTTTTTTTACATGCTTCAGAAATTATATAAGAAAATAAAAAGAATGTGCATGGGGCCACTTAGAAAGGCTATTTCAAACCATACCTTCTGGCATGGTTGAAAGCATGAGAACAGACAGGGAAGAAGTGAAGAAATGAGACTACTGACACAGCGGCCAGGAGAGACTGCAGCTACAAAATAGTCTGTATGGCAGAATTATTCAGAGCTTCTGAAGGTGATCTAGGAGGTTTGAACATAATATGCTGGTACTATCCAAATAAACAACTAGTGATCTGATGCATCCGTATATAACTTTTCTTAAATATAATTTGCACAGGTTTATTATTTGCTGTGTACAAAGTGACTCATCGCAAACTGAAATGTCTTTATAGTTGACCTTATATTCCATCAAATGCTTCTATTTGATCATACTGTGCTGCTTTGTACTCAGTTAATATTTTTATTATCTAAGGAGCACTGTTTTCCAAAGTAGATAATTCTTCAATTGGTATGAAAAATAACAGAATTTTCAATTAATTAAAACTACTGGCATTTATCGTTATGGTTTTGTGTCTACCATGCCACCTGAAGAAAATTCTGATACAAGTTTTGTGCTTACAAATCATACAGATACTGGAAACATGTCCAATACTTACCAGCTTTCATTTTACAGTACAGATTATGCATTAGAAAGCGTCATCAGTATTCAAATTATAATCACATTTCAGAATGCCTATTATTGGTTTCAGATGCTTCCCTGCGAGCCCGTAATCTGCCTATGTAAGAATCAGAGTCTAAAATTATACATATAAGATGTGGTGTTGCCTAGCAGCAGCAGTGAACCTGGGGCAGCCTTGCTCCAGTTACACCTGCCTGGGCAAAGCTCCGCCGTGTGAAACAGCGCCTTTTACAAAGGTGGCCTTTGAATCTGCTGGGGATAAGAGCTCACTTCTGTTCAAAATATCTTGTTCCCATGACTCAGGCAGGTCTTTTGACTGAAGGATTACAGAGTTTCATTTCATTTGTTTTGAATCACTGAGCATTGTAAAATGAAGGCACTGGAACAGCACTGGTAAAACTTCCAGTGAAACACGTGGAAAGTGGAGAGGGCGCGGAGGATCCCAGACTGGTCTGTGTTTAAACATGTGGCCAGGAAGGAATGGGATAAGAATAACACATTCTCTGTTCCTTTAGTAAACTGGCAAATCTAGCTCAAGGTTTATTTAATTCATCTACATTATCCTGAATTGAATAAAATTACTCTATTTTGCATACTCAGGAAGGAAGCGTAATGAGATTTATGAGACTCTTCTTCAGAACAAAGAGAGATTAAATATTTTTTAATTTTTTGTTTCAACCTTGAATAATGATGTTTATCAGATATTAATGTAATATACCTACATTCATCCTGTTTCCCTAATAGTATTACAATGTAATGCCTTGGGATCTCTAAGCAGTTATCAAAAGCAGGTAAACATAATTGTTGCTATTTGTCAAGTAACTGTATTTAAAAATGAATTCTCTTTTTCCTCCTCTTTCCACCTCTGGTATTTTCCAGCACATATTTCCCTTACGGAGAAGGTGTTTCTGGCATCAGATGTTGGGTACAGGTATTTTCCATTATCACATGCTGGGCAATACATCTGGGACCTGAGCTTAGGCAAAGATGAGCAGCCTGTATCTCACATCTTTATCTGATTTAGGAGAGAGAGCAACCAAGCATACCTCTTTTTTTTGCTAGGTGAGGTCAATGCTGGTTCACCTGCCTAAATTGCCCCTCAGCCTTCAATATTGATTGAAAACTGCAGAATTTGAATAGGTTTTTAACAGTTGTCTCACAGAATGTTGTATGCAAGAAGAATTACTTTGAGGTAATTAAGAAGGATGTATACACATCTCTATCAGGATTTTAAATTAAAACTATGAATTTCTATAAACTCCCTAGAGATTTTTATTTTCATCAGATTCTTTTTCCTACAGGTTATATCTATCTATCTATATTATTTTTCCTACAGGTTTTAGCTATACGTATTATTTTTCCTACAGGTTATATCTATATCTACATCTACATCATATCTCTATCTCTATCTCTACCTCTACCTCTACCTCTACCTCTACCTCTACCTCTACCTCTACCTCTACCTC
>SAYO01035080.1:298014-324493 GCA_004023745.1 Recurvirostra avosetta
CCTCTACCTCTACCTCTACCTCTACCTCTACCTCTACCTCTACCTCTACCTCTACCTCTACCTCTATCTCTATCTCTATCTCTATCTCTATCTGTCTCTCTGTCTCTCTGTCTCTGTCTCTCTGTATTTTTCTGCCTCATATGGAGAAACAAATGGATTTTCTCTCCAAGAGCCTTTTCAGATTATTTTAAATTTTATTTCTGAGCATCCTTTAAAAAATGTTCCTTTTTATATTGGTCAATGCACCATGTGTGCTTTCATGAGACATATTGCTGGACAGGCAATTTAATTATGGACAGAAAGGGAACACAGTTTATACATGGACACAAAAAATTGTTGCTAGTCTAATTAAACTATTAAAATCTAGTCAAAATACACTAGTTTATTCTTGTTCTTCTGTTCCCAGTGTCATCTGCCTCCACGAGGCTGCAACCCCCCTAGTCACTGTGATTTGTGATTATAGTCCTGGGGCCTCTGCTGTCCACTCGTGCTTGTGCTTTGTGAAACTACATTTTTATTCAAGTTTTATAGGTAGTTCACTCTATACAGAATAACTCCATGTTAGATCTCTGTCAATTAGTTAGTAGTATATGCTACACCACAGTTCCACACAGCTAAACTAAAGCTAAAGCATATTTAGGCAATAGTCTGATTGCTAGACAACTGCTAAAACTACAAAAAGCTCAAGCCTGGACAAATCCAGACAAGTCCTGAGGCCAGCACTGTTAGATCAATGCAAAGCCTGGGGCCTTTTACTAGTGATGGAGCGATCCTGTTCACTGACCCTAATTCTCTAATGTCCCAGAGACCAGAGACCCGGTATTCCTTCTGCTTAGGCGGGTGAGAAATAGAAGTAGTAGAGGTCAGAGACAGATGCTCACCATGCTGAGTTGCATGTGATATACAATATGTTGCGTTAAAAAAGCATGGCCGGTCCTTTCATAATCTTATTACAATTGATCGTATGAAGGGAAAAGACCAACACATGAACTTCCATAGTTTAAAAAATAATAAAGTACAATGTGAAATGAATTCGATGCAGACATAGTGAGGCTATTTTCAGTCTCCTGGTCTTTCTAGCTTGTATAGAAATTGAGGGAGAAATTCAAAGCCACTAAAACTTAGAACCAAGTGCACTCATTTTTTGGCATTACAATAGCAAATTCATATCTTTGTACAGTGTATTTTATGAGCAGCCTACCAACATTTCTAATGAGTGCCATAATAATTTATCATCTGAACTCATATAAAAACAAATGAGCTGGTGTATGTTATCAAACCAGATACCCAGCTGGTGAAGTGACCAACACTTGTTGCCATAGAGAAAAGGCTCAGCAATCCAGCAGGAGACAGTCTTCTGATAACCTGTTTGGGAAGCCATTAATTAAATTTTTCTAACTGTACCAATTAATAGGTGGATGTGAACAAGGTTAACTACATTTTTTACAGTTCTTTAAGAGTGAGGGCAGAAAGAACCTTTTCTTTTGTTGATAGCTATCTCTATGAAAGGTAACAGTTATGGAAGATTGACCTGGCCACTTTGCTTTTCTTGGTGCATACTATATTTAAGAAGGCGGTGCATATTCTCCTTTATTGTAGTGAATTGTATTTCTTTTGGAAATACTGTTCAAATTTTGGTCTATACAAAACTATTTTCCTAAAAGAAGTTTACATTGAAGTTCAGTTCTGAGTGGGTGCTTTTTTGACTCTTATTCAGCAAATGGCCAGAACCTATCATAACATGACTTTTATTTAGGGTAAGTGGAAATCCATTATACAGAGGTTAAAATGTATATATATGCAAAACCAAAGCTGAATAAATATTGGTTGTTGTTAATATCTTACTTGAATATTACATTCCCGTTACATAGTTTATTGAAGCAGCTGTAATTAGTCTCATATCTAATTAGATATGAACATGTATTTGAAGGTTATTATATAATACATATTTTATATATATGTATCAGTTCATGGCACTTATCTCAGGAACTGTGATGTAAAGTATATCCACTGTACATTTTGTGGAGGGGCTGAGGAAGACAGAGGGGAGCAAACTGTGCAGGCAGGTGGAGATGCTGTACTTTGTTCTGGGGAGGCTGATACCCCTGAACTGCTCCTGTGGTCAGGGGACAGCGAGTGGCAAGTTTGGCAAGCAAGAGGAGGAGCCTGGCACAGGATGGGCGGCATCACCACCGGGATCGGAATTGCTTGCTCGCTCCTGCCTGTCTATTGACTCTGGATGGATTTGGCCTGACTGCATGGCCTGAAGGTGGCTTTAAGACAAGCCTGGTGTAAGGGGCGAGAGAAAACAGGCCCCCCCTACAACCTCTGCAGTGTGCCAGGCTCCTGCAGCCGGACAAACCTGCTGGCATTTGCTGGGATTTGCAAAGTCTGCTAGGATGTGGCAACCTGTGCTAGCCATGTCCAGCAAGCACTAGTCACAGCAGTGGGGAGGAGGTTTCAAAGGTTTCCAGACACCGTACAGTCAAAGTGTCCCCGTGGTGGAACTCAAAGTATTAGAGCATGCTGAAGCTAAGCAAGTGCTTCCTCAGCACTGCTATTTCTCAAAGCAGCTAGAGTTGAGTTAGCACATGTGGTAATCATTTACGCCCTTAGCTGTGGAAATACAGTGCTCAAAGAAGATCGTCTTTTGTATTTCTGAAGGAGTTGCTCTTTCAAATTTCCAAAGGAGTTGCTACGCCAAGCTGCTAAGTGGCTGCTCCTCTCACCATCTTATTCCTCCCTTTGGAGAGATCCTTCAGTTTGTGATTGTATCTTGCTTGGGAAGGAATGGAGCAGGTTAGCCCACTTTTCACAAAAACATCTTAAAATATTTGCAGCCATCCTGCTGAGCCTGAGGGAAGGCAGAGGTACTTTTTTTGAATAAGTATTAATTAATCTTCACAGCATCCAATGATAAGTACACAGGTGTGACATCCGTGAGAGATGGAGTGATAAAGCGGTGATACTGATTTCCAATGGGTGTGGAGGGAGTAAGAATCATTGTGGAAAGCATGGACTCAGCACAGAGGTCCTTGCAACAAATAATTCTGTAGTAACAAATCTTTGTTAGTTCATTTTCTGAATATAGGAACTCAATGATGAAGATGTGACTGGTTTTGCCAAAATAGTTTAAAATATAATTACCCTATCATTTCATCTATGCAAAAAAGAGCTACAGCTTTTAAAAGCTTCTTCAAGGTTCCCACTAAGTATGATCTCAATTTTCATTCACACACAGACCTCCTGACCTTGAAATGCTTCTTGTTTCCACTAGAAACTAGTCACATTTTCTGTTCCCATACTGGCACCTTTTTTTTTTTTAATGAAGGAACTGAAAATGAAAAAATAAATGGGATAATTCTCAGATACCATCTCTTTTTGTCTGAAAGCAACAGCATTTCCACCAGGGAAGGGACAGAACAAGAATTTAAACAGTTCTGGAAGGTTTCAGGTTAGGACGGGAAGCTGTCAAAGTTAATCAACTACAAATCAGTGTTTAAGAAATTCTTCCTCCGCAGAAACATCAACAAAGAACACAAGCTGAGGGCAGACCTAGTTCTGGGCAATTTATAGGAACGCTTGAGTAGCCTGATCTTCACAATTTAGGCACTAAGTTGTAAATTGTATATCCAGCTACTTGAGTGGAACCAAGAATTTTGAATCCTGTGAATAACCTACTATAAAAATATCCTTTGCAATAGTGCTCTTAAGGGAAATACACAGAAGTGATGCCGTAAATACAGCTGAGATAAATCCTTTGGAATATTTTCAGACTAGTTGCTATATGCATATTCCTGAGCTGCAGAGGTTGTGTAACTTCAACTTAAGCTATGGGATAATGGGGGCTGACTATAGGACAATCTGGGGACATTTTATGCAGAGTTCAAGCTGCCATATAATTTCCTGAAGATGAAGGATAGATTGTGCTTCCAGATTTTCAGAACAGGCAATCTGACTTGGTCACAACAAAATGCTCTGAGAATGGCCCACAAGGTGAGACAAACAACCAGAACTGGGTGGCACCACCCAGGAAACCTTCCAGGCCAGAAGGTTTTACACTGGCTCTTCCCCCAAGCCGGAGGGGAAATGCAAAATCTAATGGTGTGGTTCAGCCTTGCCCTTGCTGAGGATCTGCACTATTCATTCAGCTGTTTGGCAGAAGTATCTTTTGGGGTTCTTTGTACCCATGAAAAGGAAGACAAGAAACTTAGAAAGGGCTGTAGATCTGGGCCATGGCCATCAACTGCTACTGTTTTCTTTTTAACATCACGAATTGCCTAAATATAGGAGGGAAGATTCCTGCAGAAAAATGTCCTCACTGTTAAGCACTGAGGATTAGCAGATAACTTACTTCTTTAGTGTATACACAAAGCTGTAAGAAATCAGAGGCAATTTCTGAACCATGATCTCATTTTCAGCCTGGGAAGCCAAGTGTCAGGACCAATATATTTCAGGAATCTGAAGAACCTATTCTTTAGGAGAATGCTAACAAGAGGCCATTTTTGTCCTGATTAAAGTCTTTCTAAAAGTATTATTACAAAAGCCAGCAATTTTTTTTTTCTTAAAAGTACAAACTAAAGTAGGATAGAATATGATCATAAGTAGCTTCCATTAGCATTTGGTAAAGAAGGTTTCCTGCCATTCTTGATTGGGAGCTGAAGTATGATCCCAATAAAGGTTGGCTAGACAATTTCTGAGGGCGAGAGGCTGATTCAAACAGTGCACCCAGAATAGGGATATGGAGCCTATCACAAGCCACAGTAGTGGAGAAATTTCCAAAGGACTAATTGGTCATTCACCCATCACTCCTCTTACCTTTGATACTCTCAGAGCATTTTATTGCAACCAAGTTACAATTCACAAAATAGGTGAAAATAAGGCCTTTAATTAATCTCTTGCACGTTTGATCTATGAGGATAATAGTGTGAAATACCAGCTAAACTCGGTGCCAGCCCTGAACTGAATCAAAGAATATATATATATTTTACAGTTTCAGCCTTGTATAACTGTCATTACAATTAGATAATGTTAGGATCTCAGAAGGAAACCATTGATTTTTAGGAAGGCCAGATGCTCCATAGTAAAGAATCAGTTTGGGGAAGAATGACTGCAGCAAAAGCTTACAGATTTAGCTTAGAAGGTTCTAAGAGTTCAGCTGTTGCTTGCAGAAACCTAGTTTGGGAAGCAGCAAAGAGTTATTTCAGCCTGTAGTTTTAAAATCCAAAATACTTACCACAAGCATTGCAGAGAGGGAAAGAGAGAAGCTTCTCTGTAGAGGCCTCTGCAAACTTTCATGCAATTTAGAAAAGATTACAGTATTTTGATCATAAAATTGACAGTCTGGAAAATAGATTGTGACATTCAAGCCACATGCTAAACAAAGACCACCACGGAAGTTCAAAGGCAAATACATTGTTGGGTTTATAACCAACAGATTATTTAAAAGCTGGGAAGAAAATGCCTTTGTATTTCAATGAGCTCACGCAGATTGTCTCAGCCAAAACGCACGAAAAATACTCAGTAAAGGAAGTGCCATTACATGCGCTGAGAATCCTGGAAAATTCTCCTGGCAACAGGATTCATTCATTTATTTGCTTCCCAGAAATCAGCTTTAGAGACCCTAAATAAACAACCTATTGCAAAATCCACTGAAGCTAATAAAGTTCTTCCCACTGATGTTTTTGAGCTCCAAATTAATTGAGAGAAAGAATAAATATCTTGGGAGGGGAAAAGATGAAGACTGCTTTCATATATCCAACTGTGCTCAGAATTTACCATTACTTCAAAACTGCTCTTTTCAACGCTGCAGGGGACTGAATACCCCTAGCTTAATTTACTGGAAACAACAAGAAAATGTATAGAGTTATTTTCTTTATTGTACAAGTCCAACTAGGGAAGGTACTTGATAAAGAGGCCCTAAACTTTCAGATCTAGCCAGACAGAGGTTTCTCCACTGTGGAGGAAGATGACAAATGGCAAAAGTCAGTATAGTCAGGTCTGTGGCGCACCACTTGGGCGGGCACACCTGGAGGATGGCTTCATGGCTCCTGTGAACCTGTATTCCTTTTTGACGCCAGCCAGGTGGCCGAGGTTAAACCCGGGGTGCTTTTGATGAATAGGGTCAGATTTGATTCTGGTTTTTGTTGAAGCCGGATTTGCTTTATTTGAACCTAATTTACGAAATACAATACTACTAAGTACAAGAAGGGCAAAAACTGACCGCCCTGCTTCTGTCTGTGAGAGCTCCCAAGCACTGTCACCTTCATACCTTCTTTCCAGCAGGAGACCTCATGGTAGTCATCACTCTGAAATGTTCATTTCTGCACAACTGGCAAGACTGGAGTGTTTTAAGTGAGCCAAATGATACATTATGGATAATAATTATGAATATGGTTCCCCTTCTGGTACATGACTTTCTGAATGCTGACACTGATATCAGCCACCTCCTCAGCTGATCTCAGTCAACATAGCTCCTTGAAGGTGATGATGCCAAATTAATATATATCAGCTGAGGATCCCAGCTAAGGATTTTTTTAGATGTTGCATAATACTTTTAACTCATTTTTTATTTGGGACCACAGAGGATTGATCTCTTCCAAAGAGATGTTTCTGGACTGTGTTTTACAGTTTTTTCTATCGCTCTGTTTTGTTTTTTTTTTTTTCTAGGCTTTTGAAAAAGGAAGAAAATTTTATTTTTATCCCTCGTTCCCGTGAAGAGCTTCCAGAAAACTTTCCAAAGGAAATTCCTGGGATCTGTTACTTCCTCGAGGTCAAAAGTGGTCAGAAGCCGCCAAAACCCTCCATCACATCTGCCAGAGTGAGAAAGGTTTCTTACAACATTGGCACCATGTTCCTCCGGGAGACTAGCCTATGAGGCCTGCTGCAGATCAAAGACTCGTCAAAAAAGCACAAGCCCAGAACTGGGTCATGACAGGGGAGTTGGAGGTTCTTTCTATTTCACTGCCTTGTTCTAAACAAGCAGTAAAAGCTCCATGTAATATCAGGCAATAATAATTTTAGAAGGTGGGTGACTGCTGTCAGTAAACAAAGTGGAGATAGGGAAAAAAAAATTAAACAACGTACTTCCACTTCCAGAGGAATTTCTTTCATAAACTTCAGTCTGGCCCCTCTATGACAAACAAAAAGAAACAAAACAAAACCAACCAAACAAAAAAACCCCAACTCTCAAATTAAAGGTTGGTTTTGTTTTGTGCGGAAAGGATGATGGTTCTCTGTAGATTTGCACCAGCTAAGCAGAATTGAGAGTCAGTTCTGATTATGCATTCCTACATTTAATGTGTTCTTCAGTAAGGTAATGATGTTTTTTAACTTTATGAACAAACATTTCATACATATACTGTAGACCTGTTGTAACCTTCCTGGCAGGAGGAATTATAATTCAATACAAATATTGTAGGAATTTTACCTATTTTTATACATATTTCACTTTCTGGATAATTACATTCCACATACTGTAAGCTGAGTGAGCTTAGATAGCTTTTCAGAAGAAGCTACTGTATATTTCATACATTCTACCTATCAAACCTTATTGTTATACAAGTGGGAAGAAGTCATTTTTTGACTTTTTTGGCAACAAGAATATCAATATTTTACAGAAAAAAACCACTTTGGTAAATCTCTTTACCTGATGTTTATGCTAAAGCTTTAGATGAGCATTGTCTTGCTTATAGAAAATAATGTTCAGTATTTGTCTTACAGTGCTGTGTGTTCAGTCCTTCCAGGACAATGCAAACAAAGTGTAGAAGATCAATGTGTTGACAAACAGAAAAGTTCTGTTCAGTGGGGCCCGTTTCCCACTAAATTGTCAGCCGAACTGACTTTTGGTAGGAGTTCTGGACATTTTAAAAAAATTTGGTCTTGTGAAAACTTATTCTGAGGAATTCCAGCAGACGCTAGAAACTCTCTGGATACTGGTTTTCCACATTTTTTTTATAGGACTTGTGCTCCTACACCAGTTCAGTTATTGAGAATCCTATCTGTTATTAATGATGCTCATCTGGAAATTTCGTCTATTGCTGGATTGGCTGGAAGGTGCCATGCTTTATCTAATGTAGACCAAAAAACCACTGAAAAGGGGAAGACAATACTTTCCCAGGTTTAATGCAAATGGCAGTTCAAGATTTAGATGAGTCCATGTCAATTTTTTTAAAAAAGGCCGATTTTTCGCTGTTGCAAATTAATATGGCTTTATTGTCTTCAATGAATCCAATTGAAACAAGAAGTGGATCTGTCCCCTAATAGGCGCATTTTCAGGCATTGTTTATTTCTCAGGTTTTCCTTTTCAAAAGTAATGGCAGTAAGTTTTCCTCTGCAGGTGTACTTCCTTTACAGTCATACTGAAGTGGGCCGATGTTGTTCTGCTCTTGCAGATTGTTAGTTAACACTTGCGCAGTGATTCTGAAGTGGCTTAGCTTTACGTGGGCTTGATCAAAGCTCACTGAAATCAAAGATAAGACTCTCAACAGCACTAGGAGGCATGAGAAGCTCTTCATTTCTGTAATCCAGACCAGAAATTAGAGTTTACTTATGTATTCAGTAGTCATAACTTGAGGCACTTTTTGTAAATAAGTAAATAACTTTCACCACATGTCCAAATTATCCAGTTAGATCTTTCTGTGGAGGGAATGACAGTTCTGTATTTCTCCCCTTTGACCAGTAGCCCATGTTAGAGTGGGAACAAGTGAGCGTAGCACTGCTAGCCTGCACTGAACGTGTTTCAGGCTTCCTTTCCACGAAGCCTTTCTGGATGAGAAAGGACTATCTTGAACCTATACAGACTTCAGCATGTAGAGGACATCTGGACTTATCATGCAGGTGTGGTTTTTTTCTTGCCTGAAGAGAGTAGGTGTATGGGAATTAGCCCAGAAACTTACTTAAATGGAAATTCCCTCACTTTCTAGAGGAACACTGATGTTAAAAGATTTCTTCCATTGATATTACAGCATCCTTGGGATTGGAGAAGTTAATCTTTTACCTGTCTTGATAAACAGCATCTGGAGCTCTACTGCCTATTTGAAAAATGACTTAACAAAACCTGCTTGAGCTTGAGGTTTCAGAATTTCCCTCCAAACTACAGATCTGAGGATTTTCTGCAGAGGATGACAAGTTTTAGCCTATAGGCATTAGCTTGCGCATACACAGGATGTAGCATGTATTTTTTTCCTGGAACACCCATGAGATATGCAAGAATCATAAATGGAGCAAAGTTCACGCTTCACCAGTGGAACAGGAACACCACTTCCTAGCTAATAAAGCTGTGGTTTTGATGTCGCTAGCTAGTTTCCTAGAATGAAAATTTTTCAAATAGCTATCAATAGATTGAGATTTCATTCTGACTTCACTGGCACATCCTCATTGTTCAGTAGGTGCTGATGTCAGGGTACCAATCTCTCTGGCCAAACTCTTTTTCTCTTCTCATCACCTGTAGTCTTGTGTGAGGAGAACAAACACAGAGGTTCAGACCAAAAGCCTGCAGCTCAATGACTTGTCTCTCACAGTTGCCAATAGGAAATGTCTAGGTTGATTCTGTGGCTGATCTTGGTAGATCTATGGAAACGTTTTCATGATAAATGATAGATAAATGCTAATTCTAATAGCAAATTGGAGAAGCAATCTAAAAAATTTTGTATCACCATTCTCATCCTCTCAAGGGACTGTTTATTCTATAAGGAAATTTATAATCACAGAGATCAGTGCAAAAATTGAAAATTGATGTCGGCATCACCATGGAGACAATGACGGTGTTTGCAAATAAATCATCTAGCTCCCCAAATTAGAGTAGATTTACTGTATAAGAATACACAGTCTCTGCATTTTATAAGCTTGTGTAAAGGTAACGTGTCCAGAACTTCAGCACTGATGCTAAGTATTGTGTTATTCATTTCTGTGTTAAGACAGGGAAGTTAATAAAAAAGTGTGGGCTTTCTAGGGACATTTTTCTGGCTCAGTGTGAGAAAAGTATAAAACAAATTCTCAGCACTCTTTAACTTAGCAGTTGCATTTGCTGCCTTTAGTATTAGGTGGCAAGTTTATTTTCTTGGACACCTTTGTGAAGTGAAATGAAATTTATTATCAAGGTTGATGCTGTGAAGTCAATTAGATGGTAGTCAGACTCAACATTTCTTCAACAACACTTACTTTTAGTGATAGGGAAAACTTTCTCATTTGCCTGGCATTGTCTTCATAAATAAAAAGGTTCTCAGAGCTTTTATACCTTGGGATGATGAAGTGGAGAGGTTAGAGGTGCTGAAATGGATGCAGAAATCACATACTATAGTTGGAATTTTCTTCTAATATTTTCCTTCCTATAAAACAGATGATCTTTTGTTCCCCTGATTAAGAATTTACACGCCTATGTTTCTTCACATAGCTGCAAGTAGCAACATCTGCTGTCTTGAGTTTCTGTGTGAAACAAATCCACCCTCTCTGAAGACAGAGGGAGGAGATTGACTGAATATTACCTGTGCAGGGCAAAGGAAGGATGATGTAAGGACCCTAGCTGGGGTCGTCGGTCTCTTTGTCGCAAACTTGTTCTGTGCAGCTTCCCTCTGCTCCAAGCTCAGAGGGACCAGAGACCATAGAATGACCACAGAGGCAGACCTAGTGGCCAACTTCTACAAAAGTCATGAGGCCTAAATAAACAGAGGCAACAGTCATTCCCCCAGAGCACTTTTTACAGATCTTGTGTCAGATTTTTCCATCTGCTTGAAGCTCCCCATCACACAGGCTCTTCTGTGATGTGGTGCATAGAGGTCAGGAACTCAGAGCAAGAAGGAAATAGTGATGGAAGTGGTAGAGCGGTGGATTAATTTTGTTCTACATCACTCTGGTAATATCTGCCATTCAGAGACAAAAGCCTCTGCATGGGAGAATTGCTGCTAGTCCAGGACTCTCAAAATGTGGTTTTCTTGCAGGATCCCACGGGGTATTTCTTTTTTAATTCCAAAGAGCCAATAGTCATTAACTGTGGTTGTGGTTTTGGCTTCACTGCTCGCTCCCACATCCAGTTTCAGATCTGAGTTTTTTGGAAAGGCATTTTGGAGCCTGGAAACATGCTTCTGCAAACAGAAAACCAAAGCTTTTAAAACCTTGGAAATCTTGTATGGGAATTTCCTATCCCAAAGAAGAAATCCTTGTAGTTGAGTCATTAGCAGGTCCTACTGCAGTTCGTGTGTGTGCATATGCCATTTCACAATGCCATCTCCTCCTGTGCTTACGGTGTTCCCTACCAAGCCCAACAGTGGTATCAGGTGTATAACCACCTTTTCTCTGTTTTCCATTGATGTCCCTCTTTCATTTTTTTTCTGTATAAAGCAAGCAGTGCAGAACCACAACATGTTGCATGAATTTAACAGTATCATAGCACTGCACTGAGGCTTAAACTCTGCTAACCGATTTCACATTGTATATTTCTGCCTCTGAATAGCTCCTTCTCCCAGACAATTTAAAAATGAAGGAAAAAAAACCACACCCAAAACTGCCGTGTTGAATTGCAAATGAGTGTGAAACCAGTTGTTGGGGCAAGTTTAACTGCTGGACAGCTTTCAGATTCTTCAGCTGCCACACGCTGTCACACTTGCATGCTTCGTGCAGACCGTCCTGCCAAGAAGGCTGTAATCCAACAGCACCAGTGCAAACTTACAGCATTTTCTGGGTTTTCCTCTTCCAGTCTCAGGCCACTACCTCACTTCTGCTGAATGCTCACAGCTCACTGAGGAGAGCTAATTCCCTGTCCTAATGCAGCCAAAGCTTCTGGTTTTGTTTTTTTGGGTTTTGTTTGATCTTTTGCAAAATTATACAAGTGTAATATTGGAAATAGCAACATGCTGAAATTAGCAACAAAACAAGAAGCATACAAAAGCTTGTCAAACTCAGAAACAGTTGGTTCCCTTCCTTCAAGGTAATACATTATTCATAGCACTTTACTGGGATTGAGGATGCCAGTGACAGCAGAGGCTGTGGGTGAATTGAAGTTGCTGAGTGTGCAGGAGACTCGACAGGCAGGACTTGATCGGCCTCTGCTACTGTTCATCATTCCATCACCTTGCATACTATTTTCCTGCTCTAGGTCATGCTTCTGCTCTTCAAAAGACCTCTGTTTTCCTTCCTTTAGCACACTGTACGTGACCTAGATAGTGACTAATTCCTGTTATTGTTCTTATTTGCATCTGTTGTTGACATGGCTGCTTATATATAAAGAATAACTGGGATTAAAGGGCTGGAAAGACAAAACTGCTACAGTGACACAGCAGGCACAACCTTAGAGAGGAGAAGACTGCAGTCAAGTTGTCACTGGTGGATTTGGGTGGAGAAGTCAGTACATTAAGAGTCCATGGCATGTTTTTAACTTTGCCAAGCACTAAATTTATCCGTGCAGCTAGGAGTTACTCCTTAACAATGTTAATAATTTGCAATGCATGAGCAGCCTTACAACAAAAATCTGTAAACTGTTTAACCTCATATACATGATTGACCTTTTGTGGCTTGGCTATTAATCATGCGTGAAAGCAAGCAAAACAGTGAAACTGGGGAATGTATCAATTCAGTCATAGGCGATGGAGCATTCACCTGTGCAGATGCTGACTTGTTCCTGTGGCTTCGAAAGATTGACCTCCAGTTATCTGTGGTCCAGGTTAGTATCACTGTGTCACTATAGCAACAAAATGGCCTCTGAAAAACAGCATGAGGCATCTCAGTCTGCTTCCCTGTGGGCTGGGGTTCACATAAGAGGGGCCAATACAGTAAGTGATGCAAAGTGGCAACTTTGCTGGCAGCCTTAACAGAAGGATCAGTGGAGGCAGATGTTAAACCGGCTGTTTGCTCCTGGGATTTTAGTTTCTAAAGGCAAAGTGAGGCTGAGCATGTTTTATTTTGAACAAAAACGAGAAGACACAGGATTTCAGAGAAACAAGTGTCTTCCCTGCTTTATGACTAGCAGGGAGGCAGCAGAGTGAAAGGGCATCAAGAGGGACACCCTGGCTGCCTCAGCTGCAGCAGTGCTCACTGCTGCCTTCAGCTCTATGGACCACTTTGGCTATAGCGTTCCAAGAATCAAGTGTCCTTTGCAAACTGGGGAACGGGTAAGCGCTTCAGGCACTTGTCCCCTCTGTTCTAGACACAGCATGAGGCTGCCTAAATCCCTGAGTGTGCTTAACTTTCTCAGTGACCACAGTTGACAAACTTAGACTACACATCTGTTTTTTAAGATGGCCAAGATAGGTAAGACTGATGCCACTGAATTAAGGTCTTACCAGCCCAAGTGCTGCATCTCAAACCTTTTAGTTTGTGCTGCTTTTCAGAGTTTTGCATTGGCCAAAATAAATTGAATCAAACTAAGTGGCAGAGGGATAGATAAGCGTATTCCAGGATAAATAAAGGTTTGATACGGTAGTCATGGTGATTGCCAAGAACAGGGGCTACTGCAGTTCTGGAATTCTCTTCCTTCTGATGTCTGAACCCTTTACGTATGATATCAGCACTGCCGGTCACAACTCCTGGATGCCATTAGGACTGTGATTTACAAAAGCTTTTGAGCTTTGGGCTCCTAGCCCAATTATGCAAAACCTCTGTCCCACCTTCACCTGAACTATATGCCAGAATTCCTACATAAACCTTGTAAGTTACCTTGTAGTAAAGATGGTAATGCAATATATAAGTTCTAAAGAGCAGAGAGATAGTTGCCAGGTTATCATTAACATACATTTTTTTGCGCTTTTGTGAATTTGTAGGCCCAAAATTAACACTCCATTAGCAGAAGGTCTCACATTGAGCTACTTGTTTTCTAGATAATTATTCCCTAGCAATACTCTCTAATGACTACTCTTGAAGCAATAAGTAAAGCCATGCTAGTCTATTCTGTGTAGATTCTTGTACAACACCTATCACCTTAACAAACTGCCTTTTGGCAGAACATTAAATGGCAGAATAAAACCATGTACTGTTTGTCCTTCCATCCTTTTCCCCGGGGGAGAAGAGTATGTAGTGGAACCATTTGATTTTGTGAGGTGTTGTCTTTTTGTTAGTTTTCTAAAAATATATGTCGCAACTTACTTAAATAAGGAAGAGCAAAATCAGAACTATAGACCAGGATTAGAAAAGAGTTTTGGTTGTAAACAGAGTATTTTAAAGACTGCCCGCTGAGTAAGACTGGTCTCCCATCCTAGAAACAATAGTACCAGTAATATATGTAAGATATACCCAGGAATGATAAATATGAGCAATAAAACAGGCATATATAATGGATAATTTCTGCTTTATACACAACAGTAAACAGATGCTAAAACTGATTAATACCCAGAGAGGAGGAATACTGTTTAATCCATTTTGTCATTTGTTTATTACCAGTATACCTCTAAGGTATTATTTTTTCCTTCCCTAATGAGACTGGAACATACTGTTAAACCAATATCAGAGTTTCTGAGCTTATTGCAGAAGAACATGGTTAGGAATAAACAACTATCAAGGAGAGTTTTTTTTTAAAGTGAGCCATTGCTTGAGGGAACAGATCACAGGGAAAAGAGAGAAGAGGTACATACATGTGTATTTATTTTAAAAGTTTCTATGGCGTTTCTGATTGGTTAAAATAACTCTGAAACTGCACACTTAAACCACAGCTGCTCAGTTCAGGTTATCTGCATTTGCTAAGTAAGAGGAGGTAAAATTTTTCAAAGTTACATAAGGGACATACTTCTCAATCCCATTTTCTCTGCTTAAACACAACCTCTTTCTATCAAGGTTAAACCTAGCTTTGCTGAATGAGCCTGAGGTTCTGAATACCTTAATAAATTTTGGAAATGTGGGTTATAAATCCGTATCATTTGTGTTCCTTTGAAATGTTGCTCATAATGATGCATGAAAGTAAATTCTAAATATCCAACCACCAGCAAAGGTGCATTTTCCTAGTGCTAACCTGCGCTGGATGATGAAATGTGGAATTGTTTCTTATTTATGCAGGTTTTTTACATATTTTTTTCAAGGTGATGCTCCCAGATGCGTGGCTGTAAGCGAGTGAATGCTCTGGTCTTCAATGGGAATGAGGCTTGTTACCCACCTTTACGATGTTCTGAGGTTCTAAGGGAGAAAGCACTGCCCAGCCAACTCCATCCAAATTAGCTCATCTACTGAGGGAGCGTCAAGCTAAGTTTAAGATTTACTTTCTCATTACATCTCTAAATCAAGTCCCACGTGCTTGCCAGTGTTTAAGTGTGTAAGCATTACTCCCCGGGAACTTCTCACAGGTCCTGCAAGTGTATAGGTA
This sequence comes from Recurvirostra avosetta, assembly GCA_004023745.1. Taxonomy (NCBI): domain Eukaryota; kingdom Metazoa; phylum Chordata; class Aves; order Charadriiformes; family Recurvirostridae; genus Recurvirostra; species Recurvirostra avosetta. The sequence goes on from SAYO01035080.1 coordinate 313,295, forward strand.
AGAAGCCAACAGAGAGAAAGCATCTGAAGAAAGTGAAGTATGTATGTAGGAGGGAGCTGCTGTACATAGACGTGCTGCTGATTCTCAGCTTTTGTGTATTTGGAAGTTGGATGACCCAGAGAGTACTCTGGGTATGATGCAAAATGCAAGAAAGTGCTGTACATAATGTAATGGACTTTCAAGGCATTAGGATGAGTTTTAGAGTCCATAATCTTTAGAGTTTTAGTGGAATTGCATGAGAAATAGACTATTTTTGGAGGAGGTAAAGTTGCTTTGTATTTTAAATAAGGGTTGAATCTAGTTGCAGCAAAAATTGTGGGACAAAAGCAAAGTCTAAAAATTTTAAATGCAAAATGCAAACAAGAATGTCCCACTGTTTTGTATCATTTGACTTTTCTGGAAGTAGGACTCAGAATTCCTCTGAGAGTTTCAATACTGAATGCAAAACAAGATGTGAAACATTACAACTAGTAGAAATTTGGAGGTGATAGTAAGAATGCCTTTTAAAAACTACGTAGCGATACAGTACTTAAATGTTAGCACTTAAAAAAAATGGAAGCTATTCTGCCTTGTAAGTAAATAGTTTAGAATTGTCTAAACTGAAAGAAGGCTTGGAAGACTGTTGTATCATAACAAAAAGATACAAGATCTATGACATAATCTACAGGTCACACCATTTGTTCAGAAACAGTCCTATATATGGAGTTTTCAAAAGCATATTCAACCGGCAGTTGTTTATAGTTCATTTCAAAGAGAGCAGTATTTCACGAAGCACCTTCTGCAGAAATGCCAAGCAGATCATGTTAGGTAAGGCCTAGATTTAACTCCGCTGGTTTAGAGTGTATTAAGAGATACGCTGCATGCCAAAGCAAGGCTTTAAATGTGCTTCTTAACGTGTGTTAGCATCGTGCTTTTTACTGAAGTCTAAAAAAAGCCCAGTCTAGACAATATTCCCATCCCGATATATGGCATTTATGTTGCCTCGGTAGAAAATTAGCACTTCACTAAGTTCCAGCCATTAATGTCTTTTATGCTTACTATTCTTATGTCTCACTCCACCCAAATTGCACTGGGGCCCATTATGCTCTTGAACAGCAATGGTTTGGGGAACTGCTGGAAGATTGAGTGAAATTCAGCTAACCTAAATTAAGGTATTTAAAAATGATGTCTGGACTGAGCTAGTCAGGTCGGCTCCCGCTACAGTCAGTGCAGACATCCTGGCATCTCAAAGAATGATAGTTCCTGGAGAAAGTGTTAAGGATGAGATAAACCACTGCCTTAGATGTGCTGTTCTCTCGCTGCCCAGTGACTGTAATGTGGAGGTGGAGGAGTAGTTCAGATTAGTTGCAATACTGTAGGTGAGAGGAATTCGACTGCTGATAAGAATGAGAGGATGTAATAGGATAGAACAGCAAATATACATGGAAAGAAACACATCAGAAGCAAGGGCCGGGCTCCAACCAGAGATTCAAAGGGTTGTGGTGGTAAAATTATTAATATTTATGATTTGAGAGGTCTGGCTAGGAAGTTTATCCTAATTAAAAGAACATTCCTTTCAACTAAAAGCTAACAATCTGTGACTGTTTCCAACTCCTCCCTTCCGATTTAAGATAATACTGGTGTGCCACTCCTATAGGCTCCATATACTGCTTGATTCCTTCTTAGAATAGTGGCAGTTAGCAAGATGCTTAAGGAGTCCATCCCTCCCAGGAATGGATATCTGGGTTTCTTAACACTGAAATGATCTTTTTACCTCACCTCTTTCTTTTTTTCTGAATCAATATATAGGTTGGTCTCTGCAATCACTTGAGAAACAACAGGGGAGCAGAGGGGAAGATGCTGGCCAAATATTCTCTAACTATGATCACAGCTACTAAAGCTTCTGTCCGACCTGTCCTAAATTGTACTTGTATTGTTATGCACTTGGAGTCCCCAGATTCTCTGACAGGATCTTGGGTCAGGCTCTGAACCAGAGACGAGTGGGAAGGACCAGGGCTGCCAGTCTGCTGTACTGCTCCCATACTTTTGTCTTCTGTTTGCAATTGCCATTCTGATCCTTGGACATCTGTGGCGATTTTCACCGCAGTCCTGGTTAGGGAGGCCGTGGGAAAGTTCTTGGGAAGAAGCAATAGTATTACAGTCCTCCACACTGTGAACTGTCAGTCTCTCCAGAGAAAAGGAGTTAGAAATAGTATTGTCCTCAAGAGCTGAGAAAACTTGCAGATTTTCCATGTACAGTAAACAGTTTCTATAATTACCAGGAAAACAAAACAGAGAGGCAAAGTTGTGCAGCAGGGGCATCCCGTCTCGTACACACTGCTGTGATAATGAAATCCAAACCCTGCGGAATTGCAGGCACATTATTCTCCCTTGCTTTAAAGGTCAGCTAAGAAGCTAATTTCTCAAATGGGCTCATAGCTCTGAGACAACGTAACACTAGTCATTTCTTCCAACAAATTGCAATTGTCAGAGAAACTGGATTAGTAGCTCATGGAGCTAAAAATAGACATCATGTGCTTGCCAGAGAAGGATGAATTCAGTAACAGAGGTGAAGGTAAATCAAAATATCGTAACATCTGGAGAAAAAAACAAAAAAATGCTCAACTCAAAGCAAGTTACCCATAAAATGACATTAAAAATAATCTGAATCACCAACTGGAACAATGACAGAGTTTAGTCTTGATTCTATTTTATTCACCTTCCAGAACCACCTTGCAGTTGCTGCTTTATCAGCTGAATCAATTTGACCACAGTCCTTTCAAAGTCATGTAGCTTAGTTTAGGAAGTGAAAGTCATTATGTTAAAGCCATTAGTTGAAAACTGAAAAAGAAGATTCTTCGGTTTAACATTTTTCTCTTCTTTAGGGAGGGGAGGATAATTCATCATTTAACTTACTCAACTGAAAAATAAAAATTAAACTCCAAAAGCTCAAAACTAGTAAGAGAACTACAGTGAAAGCAACTTTCCAAACCTCAGCATATCTTTACTAAAAAGTGGATAACTTTTTTTCATTACATCAAACGTGCATTTTACATAAGTCTCTTTTATGCTGTGATTTTGCAAATTAGTATTACTACTTGCTTGGACTTAAAAAAAAAAAAAAAGAAACATTTCTTTATTCATTCTTCTTCAGTTATTTATTTTCCACAGCAGAGCAATTCCATCATAGTGCGTATGATACTGAAGGAGCAGCAGTCCACTGCAGATAGGAAGCCTCAGTTTGTCTGGTCATGGTGAAGAGTTCTGCAGGGTACAGGCTGGGTCTCAACTGAAGACAGGCTGGCAGTAGTTGCGTGCAGTTCGTGCTATGGCTTAAATTATTCTTTTTACTTTTCTATTCAGAACAAGACCTATAAATATAGTTCAGGAGTAATCTTCACTGATTCCTTTAGAAATTCTTACTGTAGCATGTGTCTTTTCTGTGCACCTTTTATAAAATTTCAGCATTTCAGATCTGAGGCATTGACAAGAGTAGGGCATAAACAGTAACTTCTGTCAGCGAATCAAATCACTGTGAAAAATATTTGTAAAGTATTTATGCTCAGTGTCTTTTAGATATTTCTTATAAGCTAGAGTTGTTTTTGCAAATTCTGCTCTTACAGAGGTCTTCTGCTCTTTGGTCATCATTCTGAGAGGTCAAGAGTAATCTTGATTTTGGGATTTAATTAGCATCAATACCATTTGTCTGGCATTCACTGTGTACCATTATCACTGCAGTGTTAAGGTTCAGTTGTGAAATGGAAATGTCAGGACAAGCAGCACCAGCAGTTATCTGCATTGCACATCCTACATGTTATGCACACATTTCATGGCATGCTTTGTATTTTATAGAACATAATATGACTTGTTAAATATGTGGAAAAGTAGTTAGCAATAAAAAATACAAAATATGTGGACACTGCCATGTCTGCTAGCTATCTTGCGATATTATGGATATATTATCACCTACTCTTGGGATTGCTCAGACCCAAATGACGCATCCTTGGCATCCATCCTTGGAGGAGAGGCATGGTCATCATCATCCCTTTAGTTGTTAAATCTCCGTTACATTAGAGCCCAGAGATTAATAACACGGGAATTTTTCATCCGAGTAGTCTAAGAGAACTAACACTGTTTTTTTCTGAATATGGTGTGCTCCAACGCTAGGACTGACTTTGCATCCTTTCTTGATTTGATTTTAACCTTTCCCAGCTTACTAAAATTCTGCAGTTCCTCATTGCAGGGTTCCATAGTGTTTTGAAGAGGCTGTGTGTAATCTGTTTGTGCAATCCACTGGTGCAGCACACCAATGTTAAGCTGTTTTAGACCGCCATCCTGGAGAGTCAAACCAATGTTTCACAGCCACAAATAATCCCCTTATTCTCTTTTCCACTTTGCTCTGCCCCTATAGCCAACTTTAGGGAAGGAACTGAATGCAACTAAAAATCTTCTGGTGGTTTATATTTGTTGCAGTGGGATAAATTCATGATTAGGAGAAACTTTTGCAAAACAAGCCAGTGTTATTGGCATGAACTTCACAGCCTGAGCCCATCAAGTCATAGTTCAGTCTCTTCCCAAAGCCTTTGAGAACAAATTGAACTTTGTATGCAATATCTCGCCTAGAAGAACTGATAACAATTTTCCAGTTGTCTGTCACTGTGATCCTGACTCTCCCGTCTAATGGAAAATCCATGGAATTCATGAAACCATGAATGGAAAATCTCATACTTCTGATACTTGTTTAAACCTTTCTTCCAGAAGCCTGCTCCAATTCTGAAATTGGTGATTTAACTGGCAGTTCATTCAGGCTCATCTTCATTTGCTCTGCAGGTGACTCTAGAGGATGATTAATCTTTGATGCCTTAGCGTTGTATCTTTTGACTTTTCCCTTTGATATCAGTGTTGCCAAAGTAGAATCTGAGGGCTAATTCCTGTCTAAGATGGTCACAAACTCCATTAACAGTGCCAGACATGTGAAGGTAAGTTGTAGGTGTGAGTAAAAAAATTTGGATTACTGTAGGAAGATGGGTGTTCAACTGACTTCATGATGATCAGTTTTAGGAGTGGGATTTTTTAGTAAGAGTTATGAGCCACATATTGGCGGTCTGTCATTTACTGTGAGCAGAACAAGGGGAAGGAGCAGTGCAGTGCAGTGCAGTTTTAATCTCAGCTTTATGAATACTGAGAATGGCTGCTCGTCTTGTTTCAAACTTCTCTGTTTTGCAAGCTGGATAAAAATATTCGGTACCCCTAAAATGTGAAGACTGACCACCTCAAAGTCTGCACTCCTGTGGGAATGCACCAGTCTCCCCTGGGTGCAAATGCTTTTTGTGTAATTCTGTAATATTGTTTTAGTGTGTCCTATAAAGCTTCTCTGAAGAGACTTGAACTTCAATTGTACAAGCATTCTGCACTAAGTAATGAGATTACGACCTTGCACTATCAACAAAGGATGCTTAGCATTAAAATAATTTTGGATGTCATTAAATAATACTAGAGCTCTATCAGGGTTTAGAGCACTGTGATGTTTGTGAACTCAAGCAGTTTGTATAAAATTTCGTACAGATATGAAGATAATCTAATTAATGACAGTATTTCCATTTTAGTAATATGCAGAGGAGGTAAGATGGTGTCGCTAGACATTTCTGTCAACTTAGTGGTTAAGAGATTAATTTTAGTACTATGTAAATCTGAACATTATTTTAAAACATCAGCCTGCAATCTACTGGGAAGGGATGTGGCAGGTTAGAGTCTTACTGTGAGCTAGCATGGACAGAAAAGCTCAGCAAAGCATATAAGCCAAGATCTTCCCACACTGAAACCAAGGGAGTAATTGCAAAATCAAGTCTGGTTACTTGTCCTAGCTGTTCAGCAAAGGCATCCACCTGCCAACGAAGCAGAGTCCATACAAACTATCGCACACCGCATTTCAGGTTTTGTATTGGGATTCAATTGGCAGTCTTAGTGGTCTGGAAGTTACAGTAAGTACCTCTGGTTGAAAATTACTATTTCAGTTACAATTGCTTCCCCAAACCAACTGAATTTATTACTAACCAAAGACTTATCTACTTGAAAACAAAACAGTAACATTTGGTTCTGTCATTTATGTCTTTGACTGAGAGCAGTTGAAGTGCATAATATATGTACTAACCAGGCCTGTGTTGTGTCAATGAGCAGTTATTCAAGGCTACACCACCAGTATAATACAGCAGAATTCAGTATTAATCCCTCTACGGGAACATGAGTCTGTGTAATAAATTGATGTGCCATATGTGTAGGCCATGGGAAAATTGTGCGTGCAGTGAACTACATACGGTCTTAAAAGCTTTAACATTTGTACTGCTCATCCTATAACAGAATGTATATCTTGATAGCTGTGACCCTATGAGCTTCTGGAAAAAAAAAGTAATCTAAAGTTTATTCTTCTTGTTTTAAAATCAGTCTTTGGTGGGTTACTGTTTACACAGGCCTCCATGCAGCAAGGGGTCTTTCTCCATGTGTTGCTGGGAAATGGAAAAGCAGATGCTATCTGCAAATCTCGAAGGCTGGAGAGATCAGTGAATGCCTTTCCTGAATCTCCTCCTGATAAGCGGCTTCTTTTTTCTGGCAAATGCAAACAGTGCCAATAGCCTGGGCCGCCTTTAGAAGAAACAAATCATTTGTTAAATGGCCTTGTTCTGTTCAACTTTTATTGATACTTCTTAATTTTCTCTTTCTGCCTTCTTTTGAGTAGCTTTTGGTGATATGATTCTTGCAGAGTGTAACTGAGGGCAAACAGTTTGCCTTTTTTACCCTTCCGTTGTCCAAAGCCACTGAAGGTCTCAAACAAGAAGAAAAAACTTTACAAAACTCACGCAGGCATGTTGTTAACAGATAGCAGAAGGATAAAACAGCCTTCTAAGAGCGCTCCAAATTACCTTTTAACGACACGCCTGCACTGCGTTGTGACTTCACCTCTTGCTTTCATAGTGACCTGCTATAATGGTGTTTGTTACACTGAGGTCCTTTTAGGTTGTCTTAAACAATTTTACTTGTTTGTCACCATATTATAAACATAAGGTAAACTCTATAAGAAAAGCAATATACAATATAATATACATCTTCTATTTCAATGCCTCTAGTTTTAGGCTAGTATTCATATAAATGTTTATAATCAAAATACAGGTTTTCTTGTTCTTCACAGGACCAAGCAAAGAAGTTTTGCCTTGTCTAAATACTAACAGTTGTCTGAATACTAACAGTAACATTTCTATTCAACAAATACTCTCTTCTCGTGCTTCTAGTTAACTTGTGGTGGGCTTCATCCTACTCTGACTCCCCATTAATGCATTTGAAAGGGAAAAGTAATGAGCTATTTTAGTGCATGACCTTTGCACAGTACCTGATTCATAAAGCTAAATAGATCCAAAATCTCATTTATGAGTTATTAGTGATCAGCAATACGACAAAAACCCTTTGAAGTTCAGCTGAGTAAGTTCTGAAGATCTTGCATTGCTTACTCAGTTTCTCAGTTTTTTGAGTCATTATAACAGATACATTTGATGAAGCCTTTGCCATGGACACTGGCACCAGCCTTCATCAAAGACTGTTCTAATTTCTACTTCCCACTTTATCTGGAAGTTTACCTAAATGGAGATATTATCTGTATTAAAAAAAAAAAAAAGCCATAACTCATACAGGTTTCCTTAGAGTCAGTGTTCACCTTATTTGACCTAGTCCTTTGGTAGGTAGCTCTCATTAATTCATTTTTGTTGTATTAGTAACACAATATCCAGAAAAAAACGTTACTCCAGAGAAACTCCACTGAAGAACATTTTGTTCCGAATTGTGACCAGGATACCTCTGGTACATATTTCAGAGCTAAGTCACTGAAGAGGTGATGAAAGAAGACAGAATATTAAGACAAATGCAGAAATTTTACCCACAAGAAATGCGTGTACTTAGTTGAAAAAAAAAAAAAAAGAATGGTACAATAAGGAAGTTAGTAAGTTCTTTTTTTTGACTCATTAAACTTTGCCGATACGCGTAACAGTTGCTCATAAAATATTTGTTTCTTCCCCAACGTACTCTCATTTGAAGTCAATAGAGCTTCAAATCCAAGAAGGCTATGTTGTCACAAATGCAGCTAATTCACTGGGTTTCATTGACAGAGCTTGGTTTTCTCAGCACTGCAATAACATGATAAGAAAAGTACCAGTTTAGTTACACTGCCAGCTGCTCAAGATACCATCCAGACTGCTTTTATTATTCTCTCATCCTTTTAAAATAGAAAAAAAAAAATAGTTTAAGTCTGTGTCTTTGCATTATTTGAGTTCTCGTATCTTGAGACTGCATCTGGTAGAATGTTGCAAACTTGCCTTCGCATGCTACCACATGAAAGAGCAGCTGCTTTATCACTTCTGTGACATCTTTTTCTGTGTGTTTCTCTGGAATTTTTTGACATCTCTTCAACCATGTCAGGAGCTCTGATTGGGCTGCCTGATGTCTGGAAATCCTGGATAAAAGGCCACACTAAACGTGCAGAACAATTCTGTATCTCAGGCGAGAAGAGATTTGTATGGATATATTTGGTTTACTGCTAGGGGCAGACCAGCTTTCCAAGTACACTGGACTCATCTCATGCTATAGAGTTGATGTGTACAGGCACAACAGATGTTGATGCATTGCTCAGCTAGTGCAGACACATGGTCATGCCTTTCAGTCTGGCAAATGCCAAGATTTTTATCTTAGTGGAAGCTTTATCATGGAAGTTGCAGCATTTGGAATTTCAGATGGCAGGAGTACGTCATTGGTACCACCTACTCTGTTGTTCCATGAAAACTATCTGGAACAATAAGACGGGAAAAGAAAGATAAGTGAGGGGGATTGTGAGGTAGAGCTCATTTGTCAACTTCATGTTCTCTTAAACCTCCTTCTTCACCATCACCACACGGTGAACTAACACCATTCAAATACAGTGGTCAACACTGATCATCTGTCTCATAGGAGCCATATTTGAGTTTCCACAGGTAAATTTTATACTGAGTAGCTATAATACTGCCACAGGGCAGGAGGTGACTGTCCTTTTTAATTAAAGATTTGTTGCAGAAATGGTCAATACCCAAATACCCCGTTGGGACTCAGCAAGTAGGGTTCACTTTCCAGAAAGGTTGTGTTAGGAACTTCGAATGTTATTGTGAATCAGGACTGATCTGTGGCAGTCCTAAGCCTTCACAAATAAAGTAGATTATTACAGCACAGTCAAAACCTTGGTCAGTTCTGCCATGCCAGAAACACGGTGTTCTGAACAATTGCAGACTTCCTACCTCCTGATAATCCTTGCAAAGCAAAACCACATGACTCCTATTACGGCTGATAGGAGTCTTTGGGCTAAAAGTCTGCAAAGAGCATTGAAACCGTATCCCACACTTCTTGCTGTAGAAAACTATCAGCGGTCTGATTCTGCAAGTGTTATGTTTGACGGGTAACGCTCAGCCTGTAAACAGAATCATAGTCTGGCGCGCCGATGTGTAACGCATTCCATGTAGGAACAAGACAGCACTTTCCCCTGACCTGCATTTGGATTTAAAGCTTAGTTCATGGGCCATTTAGGCTGCAGTCCTGCGTGTGCTCAAGTGAACAGGTAATTTAAAGGACGCGGGGGCCTCATGCAACGTGTGCTCTGGCCAGGCCCCTGCAAGCATTGTGAGCAGGGGTGGCGGGACTGCGGCCATACCTCATCGGGTGGTTGTAGGTGGGAGTCGCACACCCAGTGTCTAATGCAGCATTTCAGATATCTAAGGACTTATTTTTCCATACATTCTACACACATTCCTACGTATTTTATGAATCAGGTCTGTGATCAATGTTTTGAACAATTTGCTGCGGTTCATGGGGTTACTATCTTTTTGGTTTGCAATGTAAATAATAGTGTACATCTGCTATTTTATGATACAAACGCCATGTGAATTGCTTATTTTTAAAATGTTATAGCTCTGTTATGGTTTATTTACAATGCCATCTTAAAGTATTGGTTTAATATACAATGTATGTGTATGGCATGAATTAAATTGCTTATATTTTACAATGTCAAATATTTTATTTTTGTTTTCTAAAATGACTACATTTCATCCTATGCAGTTTCATAAATGTTTCTTAAGTGGCTCATTATGTCTGGAAATATTGCTTCCTCTCCAGTAGTGCAGGCATAAGAACCAGTATTCCTGATCAAAATCATCAGATATACCATCTAGCAATTTCAGATTAGAAATATATGTACAAATATGTAAGCATTTATAGTTAATCAGAACATCTATTGTATCTTCCTTGCTTTTCATGTAATGATACATTTTAATCATTTTGTATACTTTTTATTTGTAATTATGTGTGAGTCATACACAGTGTAAATAACATGTTTCATTATGCAAGATTTCTAGGTATTCAAGATTACAAAAAAGGTGAATTTGTATATGAAAAGAAATTGACAGTAGATTGGAATGACATAAAATAAAGTGGTGATGATTATGTTCTATTTATACCGTTCATTTCCAAATTGTCTGTTAAAGAAAAAACATTTCATTTGCCCTTTAATGTCCAACCAGTTATTTACAGTATATTTACATCAATAAATCATACAAAAGTCTATTAAAAGTCATGATGAATCATTGACATTTTCCCTTTTTCTATTGACAGCTTACCTATGGAGAGCAGAATTGATATACACTAAAACCCAATTGAGTGGAAACAGTCCAAAAGGTCAATGAAGCTGTTTGTGGAAAAGAACCTCTTTTCACTCCTAGCTCTCAAACCTCACCTTAGACAACAAATCCAAATGTATTATTAAACAATAAACTAGTAAAATATGTTATAACAAAAAGCTAGATGCTTAAATACATAATGTGCGTATCCCTTGACAAGTAAGCTTTGATTTTCATGAATATTGTCGTGTAAAAACCTTACTAAAGTGTTTGTTCTTGATTGAACTTCTGGAGTTTTGAGGCAGAGCTGCTTAAGAAATTTAACAGATTGTTGGAAAGAAAATGTCTGTTTCGGGCGATACTATATAGCTAATTTCTTCCAGTGATTGTTCAGTTCAGCCTATACACTAATGCGCGCAGCATGGGGAACAAACGAGGAGTTAGAGATCTGTGTGTGGTCACAGGGCCATGATACCATTGCAACTACTGAGACATGGTGGGATAGCTCACATGACTGGAACGCTGTCATGGAGGGCTATGTTCT
>SAYO01035080.1:329263-366433 GCA_004023745.1 Recurvirostra avosetta
CATTCTGATCGGTAATAAATTAATTTTCCCAAGCTGAGTTTGTTTTGCCCGCGATGGTAATTGGGGAGTGATCTCTCCCTGTCTTTATGTCAACCCATCAGCCTTTCATCATATTTTCTCTCCCCAGTTCAGCTGATGAGGGGTGACAGAGCGGCTTTGGTGGGCACCTGGTGTCCAGCCAGGGTCAACCCACCACATTCAGGAAGAAGAACCTCAGGTACACTTCCCCCTGGGGCATTTCTAGCCAGCTGGTTTGTGTCTCCTTCTTTTTCTGATCTCAAGTAAGTGCTCCTTGATTTAAGTCCTACTCTGAGGTGCCTCATCTCTCCGATTTACTACACAGGGAACGCAGGCGCAGCAACTTTAGGTGCTGCAGTGTTAAGTATCCAGATTTCTCTTCATATATAGCCCTGTTTCTCTGTGAAGAAACAGTCTCCAGAGCAATTTTGGATTGTAGCAGTCAAATTTATTTCCACTGTAGATGCACACTTGATTCAGTAGTAGAAAAATAACATTTTCTTTGCAGCATAAAAGTAATCCTGTAGTGGTATAAATATATTTACTTGCACAAGAATCCATGTAAGTCACTCAACATATACTCAGATTTAGTATTCTCACAGTCCTAAGTTTCAAACGGAGTCAACAAAAGATAGTTACTTGCAGAAAGATGAGAAATATGAAGTCTGGTTCAGTTGGGATTTAAACATATGAAGTAACAGAAAGCTTGCTTGGTGGGTTGTTTTTTTTTTTAATTTTAAAAGAATACATTGCCTATGAAAAATACTGACAGCCTTCAGCACTGACCATTTCTGTTGGTCTAATTAAAACATACTATATGGTGTCAGCCATGGAAGCCTCTTCTGGCTGCCTCACGAACACGACCTCAGTGCTGGCCAGGCAGAACTAACGTGCTCCAAGCATTAGTGTTCAAGCTCAGTGCTCCTTAGTCTGTGCTGAGCCTCTGTGGTCCACTCCTGAGACTCCATCACCAGCTACTGTCTTTCAAGGAACAAACCACGTCGAGCAATTAACTTCAGGGTGTCATCACAGCCCCATCAGACAGCATGCCTGATCTATCAGTAAGTCCCTATGCTACACTAAGACATGTGCTATATTTCATATAGCATTACTAACGACCTGATGCAGCCAACAGTCCAGCTTATAGTAGGCGTGGTTGATGTGTAACTTTATCTAGTACGAATACTTCACGCAAAAGGAATATTACTATTTTCTGCACTCCCATTCAGTTCAAGCCATGGAACAACAGTAAATACAACTGCAGTGAATTTAGCTTGTACTTTCACTTTTAGATAATTCCTGAACTCTTTTTCCAATTGTGTGGGTGGAAATCAAACGAAAAGGGGAAATTATGTTTAATGAATCAATTAAATCATGACTCTGTGTTATTATGTTCTAACTTACACTTATTTACTGTGTGGGCTATCGTCACCACCATGCCCTCACAACATATGTTGATTTATTCTGATCCTTCCTTACTGTCAGTACAGTGAAAAAAGTACAAGGTTCAGCCTTGATTCTTCTCAATGTGTCTATGAGAGGAGGACAGCAAACTAATACAACACAATACTGAAGACAAGAGAACATAACACTCAGTTCTGATACACTGAAAAGCAATTTCACACATAAGCTCATTTATGTAGGCACACTGACGTTGAGCACCATTCTATTTTGTTTTTTTTTTTCTTTTTCGGTTTAACATCAACATTCAACTCTGAACAGAAGAATGTTAAGCCTCTAGGACAGTTTCAGTATTAAGAAAAGAACTACCTCTATTTTACAAACATCGAAACACTAACATTAACACTTCAGTTGAAAAGTTCACTGCAAGTGACCCTCTCTTTGAATTCGAAGGCGCTCCTTCTCCACTTGCAAGCGTTCCTTCTCAATCTGCAGCTTCTCCGACTCAAACTTCAGGAACTGCAGCCTCTCTTTCTCCAACTGCAAACGTTCTTTTTCAAGTTTTAGCTTTTCAGTTTCTAGATCCAGAGGCTGCATGATGGGTTTTTCTGTCTGGGTGAGGTCATTTTCCAGGGCAGGCTTTTCAGCACGCAGAGTCTCTAGCCTGAGTTTCTCCCATTCAATCTGAAGTCGCTCCTTCTCAATCTGAAGTCTCTCACGCTCCAAGTCAACATGCCGCAACCTTTCTTTTTCAATTTGCAGGCGCTCCTTCTCCACTTGCAACCTTTCGGCTTCAATGTCTAGTCGCTGCTTCTCCAGCTCCACCTTCTGCTTCTCCAGATTTATAAGCAAGTGAGAATCTTCGTAGGCTAGCCTAGCTTGAACAGAGCTTAGACTTCCGAACTCTTCAATGTGGGGGAAGTCTGGTAGGTCATTTTCGTTTCTCGAATCTGGCAAAACTGATGACAAAATTTCTTCTTCCTCAATAGGAAACTGCAGAGAGGAACGCGATAGACAAGAATTACATTCCAGTCTTTATGCCAGAATAAACTTCTTAGACACAACTTCACCGAACAGAACATACTGGTTTCTTTAATCTTAAAAGCTACTCAGAATTGTTTAATTCACACACTGTGAAATAACCATGTTAGATCAAAAGACTGTTTTCCACCATTACACAGGTAGAGAAACACACTTTATCTGCAAGTTAATATCTGGTAATGAAAAATGGAGAATCAGCTTGTCAGCGGACATGCAAGAACACACAGAAAATATTGCACAATAGATATTACAGAGCATTCAGAACCACTGATAGAAAACTGGATCTAAAAAACCATATGCTGTTCTTACTTTTCATATAGCTGGGTGACATTTATGTAAGCCACTAGGAATTTGTTGTGACCGATTATTTATCGGAGCAGCTGGACCCATAGGCTACATAGTACGTAATGTAACCCAGCCTTCACTAACTTGAGGATTCCATTTCTAAAAAAACATTTAACACTGACATTTTTCACATGCTCCTAACCCTTCACATTATATTGAGTGGATTAATAAAAACAGGACTCATTTAACCAATTTCGTATTATCACATTTGCTGTAAAGTTATTTATGATGCAGATGACTAGGTGGTTAGGACCATCGCTCTTGGCGGACTGTAACAACTCATGCAGAATTATAGCCCTTATGTGCTACAAATTCATAGCACACAAGGGATAATTGTCTCCCACTAAGTATGCTGCAAAATAAAGGCAAACTGAGGAAGATATGGGTTCAGAAAAATCTTAAGACAATGAGAGCCACTGCCAGTCCTCTCGCATTCGAGCAGACAGATACTGTTCTTCAGCACTTGTCAAACCGCCTCATACCATTTAACAGCTTATGCTGATTTTTTCCCAGCACACATCTCACCTGAGCTAAGACGGGAGTTGCTTCCTCCCATTCTCCCCTGCACACCCTCAAAAAAAACCCCAAACCAAAACTGTTTGAGTACCCCTTTTTGAAACGAGAACTATACATTTGCACAGGCACAACAAAACTATCCAAACATTCGACTTCACTCCAGCTGGCTGCCTGCCCCTGGGCAATCACAGTACTACTCGGAGTAACAACCTGTCTACAGGATCCACAGCTACTTGTCAAATTCACACAAGAATTCTGACAGAGAGGAATGGCTGACTGACTTATTCAGGTAATATTTTCATCTCCTGTGGGTTCATTTTAAGAAATACTCTATTTCTCTATTATAATACTATAATATAATAGTACTCTATTTCTTTCTGTACCTGCAGGTAACGCATACTTCCATTTGTTAAAGAGGTGCCGCCTTTCTCTTCCCCGTTCATCCATCCATCCAGCCTAAGTATTAAAATAACCATTTTCCTTCAACAGTGTATTTTCATTCTACTGACTGAACTAGTTCTTATGTATGTCACATACAAATGGAAAATATATGCGCAAATACACATTCAAAGCTGAGGGATATCAATTTAATAATCAACATCTGAGACCCTACACACTATTGCAAGTTGCTAGATTTGAAAACCATCTCTCTGAAACATATTTATTTCTACAGTTTCTTTAATTCACACATTCAGAAAAAAAAACCCAGAAACAGATGCTATAAAGAAACACAGCAAAAAGCCTCATGATGAAGTGAAATGATGGCCATATTGCATATAGCTAATGTCAGTCACTCACTTCAAAATTCTGCGGATCCTCCTCTTCTACTTTGATTTCTGTTAAAGATCTACTTGTTTCTCTGAAGTCAGTGATATTCTGCCATTCAAAACTTGATTCAATTGCAAATCCCATTTTCTCATCCATGTCTTCTTTGAGGGAGTCATCTAAATTGGATGAAGGAAGGTGAAAGCCAGCACCTACTACCTTGATATTTGCATTCAGACGTTTTCTCTTCGTGAGCGCTCTCCAGTCAAGGTATCGCCTTTTCACTTCTGTCCCTGTTCTTTGCTCTCCTTCACCTACAGCATTTACACACTCTGCTATTTCCTCCCAAGCCTTCCGTTTCATCTCATTAATTGTTGAATTAAGTTGCTTTGAAAAGAGTACTTCTCTCCTTTTTCTGATTTCCTTAAGGAGAGTTTGAGTTTCCTGAACGCTAAAATTGCTTTTTCTTTTTCTTTTTAATTGTTTCATTTTTTCCAGCTTTAACCTAGTAATTTCACCACAGGAGACTAGAGAGATGATCTGAAACTAATCAGTTATTAATACAAATAAAATTTAAAAGCGAATGAAAGCAGACTTCTCATGAAGTGAATTTTCTCTTCACTTTGTAGCATATTCCTATTTGTCAGGCTTCCTAAGAGAAAAAGAGCAAACAACATAAATCTCCAAGGTATACACTGTATATTTTCATTTAACGAACTTGAGTCCCAAGTCATCATTTAAGGAATGCATATTTTGAACTGATCTTTCATTTGACAGAAGAAAAACATTTTGTTAAACTCTGAATATAAAGTAGCTATAGATATCTTCTCTAATCTCATTGAATTATAAATCCGTTAATATATCTATGTCACGAACTGTTAAGGTTGAGTTGATATTTCCACTACAAAAATACAGCTATTTTCCTTCAACTCTTAAAAGAGTTTTGCCAGTCGGCATTTGCTTAAGGCTGAAATTTGACAGATATATTTAAGGTTGAATGCTAAATTCAAAAAAATCCCAAAGAAACTAAAACTGTTGTACCATTACTTGAAAAACATGAAATGTTTAGGGGACTGAAATTTCTGAGACAATATTTTAAATGAGACACCATTTCCAGCCCTCCCCCCAAAAAAAGCCGATTAATTTGAAAAGTTGATGTTTTAGAGGCTCTTCCGACTTATCTTAATCACAGAAATAGAACTGGAGCAATTCTGCTGAATGTCAGGAAATAACTACCAGTTCAAACAAATGTCATGCATTAGAGATGTTTTAACAGGAAACAGATTTAGGAATAAGTCACTACATTCCCGTGGTAAAGCCTTCCTCTATACTTCTCATACCGCACACCACCTCACGTCAGATGTGATGGCAGGTGTCCAGCCCTCTAGCCTCAGCAATAGCTGGTCCTGTGCCTGATGCTGAAAAGAAAGCTAAACCCCATAATACACCTGACAGATTGTGCACAACTCTGTACAGAAAGTGGAAAGTTTGAGTGGGAGAAACAGGGGACCACCAATGCACTGATGAATATATCATAGACCATATTACCTAAACAAAAGCCCAAAACAACTGAACGCAGAGACTGAGAATAAAAAGTAATTCTTGGTCGTAGAGTGATCAGTAATGGCTGAATCTAGGATTTACTTTGAACTTTCTTTTGTACCACATTACCTACCACATTGGGTAGGTTTAAAAGACTTTGAACTAAGCAGACCAACAATTCACTATACAGTACTTACAGTTTCAAGCTGCTGTTTGTTCACTATTAATCTAGTATTGACTTTTTCTCCACCTGAAGCAAGTGGCTTGCAGATTATATATTCAATTGCTGCTGACTAATGGACTTAATCCTTAAATAACTCCCACCCCCACACCCTCCCCAGCATAAAGGATTTTTAAATTTCTAAGTACTTTTTCTCCTGTTGTTCTCCTAAACTTGGTTAAAACATACACATCAACATGTTACACAAAACCCCTCCGCTTGGGGGATAATGCACACAATAGTTTAGACATAGTTCTTCATCTCCTATGTGCTATTGACTGTAAATCAGTGGTTCACTTGTAAAGTTTTCCGTATCAAGCAACATTCTTTTGTACCCAACATGTAAGCATGCTGGCATCAAATATTTTTTAAAATGTTGCATTTAGGAAACTGGTTTACTACTTTTCCTTGTTAAAATATCGCCCTCCCTGTGAATCCATTTACTTCTGATGGTTACTCACTAGCAAATATGCACAACCGAGTCCCAAGAAGAAATCAATCGCATAAAGCATGAGCGTGTATCAGCATGGACCACTCTACAGTGCTCCCATGCAGCTACCCAGCACTTTTGACTCCTCGGACTCAAGTTGGAAGCCGCGTGTTGCTGTTTAAGATGCATGAAACTCCCTGCCCTTCTGAAAATAAAATACTAATTGGTTTTGAGAAAAGGGAATCATTTAAAAAATATAATATAACCTACTCTTTTAATGTGGACACTTGACTTGACATGACCAGTACTAAAAAAAAAATGTTGCAGTTTAAAAAGTCAGATTTGTATCACAACGCAGCACTGCATCTGCTGGAATTACATGATTTTTTCTGAGACCTTTTATCTGATCTTTAAGCAGCTCCCATAACCTTCATTATTATAAGTTTGTGACGTATAGATACATTGGGTTTTCAAGGAAGCAGCATCATATTTACTTATCTAGCAGTAAATCAATTTATTTGGTACTTGCTGTGCTCTTCAAATGCAAATTACAGCATTAGTGCTCTTCTATTATTATGGCAACTGAATTTCTTGACCTATGTATCAAAATCGAACACGTCTGATACAAGCTCCTAAATTTCCCAGTAAAACAGCAGCAAAGCCTACCTACTTTAAAACTCATGACTACTAACTTCCAGTTGGCAGGGACATCTTGCCTTTTCTAACTCTTTCCTTTTTGAAAGTGTATTGCCTCATTGAAGAGAATTCCTTTCTTATTAATCTAAATGGGTGTTAATGAACTGTCTTAACAGTATACAGACTCCCACGGGTTAGTTTAACTCCACTGCAGGACTGTTTACCTTTCAGTTAACTAAAACCCGTTATTATACAACTAAAGCTGAGGTTTGGGATATTCTATCTTTTGACACTGCTAGATGGTCTCCAGGATATTGCTTGTTAATGCAGAAAAATGAACTGTTATATGATCAAAGTATGCAAGGGACAGGAATGGTAATAAGCTAGGATTTGTACACATTCTAGATAGTTACAGAAAAAAATCCTGTCACCATTTTGTAAAGCATGATTTACAAAAACATGTTTAAGTTTTCCTTTGATATAAAGTCTAAAACACGAAAGGCATACATTTCAAAAAAAAAAACCCCACAGTAGACAGACATTACGGTTTTTCCGAAATCAGAACTGTAACTGCTCTACATTTTAGTGTCTTTACCAAAGGATTCCACAGCAATTAATATTTGCTGAGTGCACCAAATGGGAAGATGGACAGTTTACTCAGAAAAAGTATGAGGAGACAAAAGCAGTGGTGAAAAAAAAATCTTTTGGTCAAATCAAGCCACTTACACCAATATGAAGGTAAGAGAAGACATCTGCAAGAAAAAAAAAAAAATTCCTCCTCGACTATATGACCAAAAGTACTTCTGGTACATGACCAAAGACGTCAGTTACCTGACAGGGAATAGCTGCAGTCTGGTCAGCCAAGTGACTGAGAAATTCCTGGGAAATAACAGAGGATGCAAACAGCCCATTACCTGACCAGCCATGCATCCATCACACAGCAAGGTGCCAGCTGCAAATGCAAAATGCGTATTTTTACAGTTTGGGTAGAAATGCAAAGTGCTGGCTAGAAAAAAAGAAACAATTCTGATCATACGGTAACAGAAAGATTTCAAGGGTCTTCCAGGAAAGATGGCAACATGGAGCTATGAGTTTGATACAGCCCTGTCAGGTCAGAAGCAACCTATGGTCAAGAAGGTTGTCATCATGGACTAAAGAAACACAAACTATTTGTCAGGATTGAAACAAAGCAAGGATTGCAAAACTAAACTGAACACTCCATCAACACACAGACACTGAATAACTGACATACTTAACGACAGAGGCATCCATATTCTGACTCTGTGGCTTTGTGTCTCCTTTGCTCACATCTTATTGTGTGAACACGTGCTGGAGCAACAAACAAAAAAAATCCATGCATTCACCAGGACTGAAGGATTGTTGCTAGCATATAACTTGAAATATTCTCTAGAAAAATCATAACTTTTTTTTTTATTATGCTGCCTCGATGGTTTGCCTTTTTCTTTTTTTTTTTTAAACTTTCAGAGCTTATGATTGAAGACAAAAAAAGCAGCTTTAAATCAGGAGGACCTGCTACCCAAATTTTTTGTAAATAACGTTTGAGAGTCTGAGGATTTTTGCATGATACTAAAATCTAGGGCTTTCTGGAAAACTTCGTATGTGATTCATAGCGGTCGGCTACGCTGGCTTGGAACAACTCATGCTTTTGTACTAAGAGAGGCTGTAGTACACCGGAGGATCTGGGTGCTGCTGAACACGGGCCACCGAACGGACAGTCCTCCCTGCCAGGAGCTTGTGGTCTGAGCACCTGAAAAGGCAAAGCGCTGAAGGGAACCAACAACACCTAAAAGGACAATTCAACGGAGCCGAGAGGGAGTACCGAGGCTGGAAAGCAGCTGTGGGCTCGGGCTGTTGAACCCACAGATCCGCCAGTTGAAGTTTCCCTTCCCCTAAAACAACAATGGCCACGGGCGGCAGAACCCCCCGCCCACCCCCCCCCGAGCAGGGCCCGCGTTTTGCAGGGCCGAAGGCCGGCCCGGCCCAGCCCGCGGGTGGGGGGCGGCCCAGCCGGCCCGCGGGGCCGACCCGCTCCGGCCGCAGGGCGCGGGCAGCCCCGCCGAGGGGCCCGGGAAGGCAACAAAGGGCCTGGCCGCGCCCCCCCGCCCCGCGGGGCCCGCTCCGCCAGGGCGGCCCCCGCCGCGCTGAGCCCCGGGGAGAAGGTGGGCCCGCGGCCCGCACCCGGAGGTCCCCCCCCCGCCCGGCAACTGACCCACGGGCGGCGCCCTGCGCCTCTCCCGGCGGGAGGAGGAGGAGGGCCTCCCCGCGGCGCCACCGAGGAGACCAATGGCGGCGGAGCCCCTCCGCTCTCTCCCCCGCAAAGGGGCCGGGGGCCGCCTGCACCCCGCCCGGGCAGCAGCCCCACGGGGGGAAGAGCTGCCTCAGCCCCGCCGCGGGCCGGGCCGGGCCCGCTCCCCGCCCTGCTCGGGTCCCCGGGGAGCCGCGCGAACTACCCACCTGCGCCCAACTCTCCCCTCCGGGTCGCCGGCCGTTTCACAGCCACCGCCCTCCCGTTGGGCGAGCTGCGTGCCTGTCAGTCCTTCCCGCACGCCTATTGGCGGTCCGTGTCCGCCGCTTCTCCCCGCCCCGCCTCCTCACGGCCCTGACACGCCAGGCAGGCCGGTATTCCCCGCATACGCTTGGAGCGCGGCAACTCCTCTCCCAGCGGGGCTGCCGCCGTGCGTAATCCCCAGACAGCATTGGCTGCAGTCGCTGCTTGTCTTCCCAATGCCTGCCGGTGATTGGCTAATAGCTGCCAAGGCCCGCCTCTTCCCTCAATGAGCTTCCGGCGGCGGGGATGTTGCTGGCTCACGGAGGAGCCAGACAGGGCGGTCCCGGCGCTGCCGCCGTCCCGCCTGCTTTGTCTGGGAGGGCGGTGCGGCAGGGCCGGGGGACAGTGGGAGAGGGCGGGCGCCCTTCTGCCGCGGTCTATAAGCGAGAGGGAAGCTCGGCCTCCCGGCGCTCCTCCTCCTGGCGCGCCGCGTGAGCGCAGGCCCGGCCTGAGGGAGGGGGTTTGGGCCGTGGGCCTTTGCACGGCCGTGCAGGAGCAACCAGGAGGCAGCAGACGGAGCCAGTGCGGCCACTGGGCTTACGGTGGCAGAGCTAACGCGTAGCAATTTGCGTTTCTTCCTAAACTGTGTGGCTTGAGTGTATTGTGTGTGGGGTTTGTGACTAAAACAGTGAAGTAACGTTTGTGGAGATACCGTAATAAATAATTATCTTTTGAGAAGTGTTGCTTATGTAAGCCACCGTGTCGTTAGTGTAAGTGAATATACATGTGAAATGCTTTTGTGGAGCTTTCTGTTCTTGGGCTCATCCTTGTTACCTCCTCAGCCACCCATGAGGCGTCTGTCTGGCACTTGCTCTTTGGATGACATCCTGTTGCCTTGGTAACGTAACCTTTGTGCAGGCTTAAGGCAGTACTTGCAGGTAGATAATTAAAAATATGTTTTTTTCTGAAGTTTGCAACCTCTATTCTGCCTAACCTGATGCATGTATATATTATTTTGCATACTTATTAACAATTACTTGCTGAGTCCTTTCAAATCCAAGCTCTGGGTTGTATTCAGTATTTGGATTTAAGCATTTTCACTGGATGGAGGGCTTATTTGATTAATGTAGCTTCTAGTGATCATAGTTGTGATGATGAAACTACAAATCTCCTTTGAAATGGTATTTTGCGGTTTCAGTCAACATTTCTGGTAGTGAACTTGAAAATATTTATAGAAACTAACCGCGGAAAGGCTATGAATTTATCAGCTTATTTACAGGTAATGGTAGTTTTGCTGCCATACTTGCCATTGTGTACTGAATATCATAAAAATTTAAAACGGAAAACAGGAGTAGGGTAGCAAGACCATGCCACGTTGCTGGCAATATATTATACAGGGGTATTTCTTATTAAGGCTTATGTATGATCTAGGCTTCAACTTACATTATTACCAGTATTTTGACAGAAATAAGATCCAAGTGTGCCCTAAAGGTCATTCAGACTAGATTCAGGTGCAAGTAGGTGGAAAAATTATACAGAGGGAAAGTCATTAACGGTCTGAACCTCTGCCGATCTGCAAAAATAATTAGTGCTAATTATGCCTGATTGAGTATCTTTCTTATACTGTGAAGCACAGTAATGCTAAATATGATTAGTGTCCATGCGAATAACTTGAACTAGGAAGCATATGATTTCTTAGGGTACCTGTGCACATAATTCTAAATAGCTCTACTTTCTCCCCCTGTTGTTATTCCAATATTACAGAGACTGTTGATCACAGGTGAAAAATCTTGGTGTATACCAGCTTTCTCCAACAAAAATCCTTGGACCTTCTTAGTTCACGTGAACTGTCCTGAATGTATGTATAATTTATGTGTATTTTATTCATTAAATTCAGGCTCTGCTTCATTACTTTTGATGACAATGAGAAAAGCCCCACGATACAGTTGACTTCAGATTAAAACTGTGCAAGTCCATGGTGAATTCCCTGGATCCGTAGAACGCACATATGCAATTTTCTTCTGATTGTGCACAGGGTTCCACAACTACGGCTTTCAAATTTGGTCTGTGAATCCCTTCATCGTTCAATACAAGCTTTTAACATTGTGAACACTGTTGGAATGTCTTGTACATCTCCAAATGGCTTTTTCTAGCTGTGGGGCAAAGGCCTTGGATTGTTGGAACGTTAATTTTTATTGCCGTAACTCTATACAGATGTTTGAAGGTCACAGAATATCAAGTTCTGGAAGAGTACAAGACTACACAGGGCTCCTTCACTTTCTATTAACGCCATTTTTGCACCCTTAGCGCATGGATTTTAGACTAGCTTATATGTCCTTTTATTTAAAGCCACTTCTAAGTAGTATGGAAGTCCATTTCAGGCAAAATAAATCCCCAATTGTTTGCAATACTTAAACTGTTAAAAAAAACCCCTATATATCAAGCTGAGCTAGATAGATCCAATAAGAAAAGATAACCAATTTAAATCTACTTTACAATGCTGAACTTACAACTTTTCAGAAGGCTAAATCAAATTTAGCATGGGAGCAGCAAGTTGACATACAAAGGACATACAAATACAAGGCCCAAGGATAATTAAAAAAAAACCCTTTCAGTGCAGTTCTCATGCATGCTAACTGCTTTGTTGGTTATAATCTATCATTCAAAATGTTCTCCAGTTGAAAAAAGAAAGAGAAAAAAAAAAAAGTTGTTAACCTCATTAGAAACATTGTAGATTCACTGTATTTTGAAACTCACTGAAAAAAAAAAAAAAAAGACCGGCGAAGGATTCAGTTGCTCAGTGCTTTTATTTCACAAAAGAATGAACATCTTGGCAAACATGTAGCATCATACTTTCCACATATCAGCAGAGCCTAGGCAGCAGCAAAATGTTACTGATCTCTATGCTTTATTGGATGTTAGAAGGGAAAAAAAGTAAATTGAGCATAAAGTTCAGCTATAAATATTGTCAAATATATCCCTGGTTTCAGTCTGTTTTAATTAAAATAGATCTTATGCTGCCTCCTGTTGGTCACCTACAAACAGAAACATCTAAATGAGACTCCACATTACGAACTGCAGACGGCACATTCTATAGCCTATACCTTATCTACTACCTACTACTAATCAGAGGAGGTATACAGCTTTCTTCATGGAGTAATACCAGAAATAAATCTGACGCAGTAAATCTATTCCAGTTTGTGAATATAATGAATTTTTAACAGCAGTAAACTGACTTACTACAAAGGTATTTAGGATATACAAAATAAATTCATTAGTACATAAATAATAGAGTAATCATCAGGTCTGTGCAAACGTGATCAATATAAACACCTGAATAATTGATATTTATTATAACAACTAAACCGGTATGATAACATTACCAAAGTGCCATAATATTTTGATAGCATTCTTTAAAAATTAAGATTATCCAATATAATTACTGGATATTAAAATCCCACATACAATATATATTATCTTCATGTATATTATACTGGTCATGCTTATAATGTGTTCTGTGACATAGAATACTATTAGAAATGTTTTGGTTACATCATTTAAGTGCAAATAGTAGATTATAGCTTTACATGCAATTTGTATGTTTTGAACATCTTACTATATTTCAGTGAGAACATAGGTAATCAGTAATCTAGTCATCGACTATTTTTAGAGGAAGGTACTTTTTCATAAAGTACTGTGAGCTTTGAAAAGTCAGAAAAGATGTAGAAAAACTCGCTTTGCGCTAATTTTGTGATTTTTTTTTAATTGCATAACAGCTGCGTAAAGTAGACTGAAAGATCTATTTGATCCAGACCTACAGCAGTTACTCATGCAAGTAATCCATTTTCTTCTGAGTAGTGGAGTTGACTACGCTGAGATTTCTTACATCATTAGCAATTAATTACAGGATTTGGAACATAGGCCCTTAATTCTATCATAAAGCCTTGTTTTTAAGCATGAGTTTCTAACACAGCTTCTTCTGCATTCAATTCTGCTATCAGATTTAACTCTCTGTATGTGGAATTGTGGCAAATGACCTTTTTTTCTTCTGTGAGAGTCGTAATACAGGCTTACCTACATAACTGAAGAAAATTCATACTATTTCACAGTAACTTCTCTCAAAGCAATGGTATAAAGTAACCGACACTACTGCATTATTTCCTGATCACTGAGTAAGAGAGCTCAACTCCATTTGAAATACGTGAATGATTTGTCAAACTGGGAACTGACATTAGTTCCTGTGCAAATGTAGCATAGAATATTAAAGAAGCATGTCTATTTTCCAAATCAAGCTTTGTTCAGTTTTCACTATATATATACTAATAATGAGTAATTTACCACATACGTCATTGCTCTGTCTGATGTCATACGCCAGAGGCTTATACATATAGCAAGTAGCTGGATGGAAGACTGCCAAAAAAAATTTGCTGTAAGGAAAAACTTGGAGGCAAGAGCATCCCTTGAATTACTGACTGACTCACTTGCTGTTTATGTGACCCAGCAATTTGGTCATGCCAGTGGCAATTAAAAAAACCTTGCAATTCTCTAGTCTCTTCCAATTTGCATAGCTATTTATACCCAAGTACTATGGGCATAATATGTTACTTTTCTCATTGCATAAATTGCATACTCCTATTACTCGGGTAAAAAAACCAACACAAAAACACAAGCAGAGGAGAACTGGGCCTTGTGTTTCTGATGAAGTGACAAGTTGCAATAACTGATGATTAATGAAGTCTCTGTGCTACCGTGAGTAGCCTTATTAATGCTAAAGCTACTGTTCTCCTATATATCTATTTATTTTTCTCCTACTGTTTCATTAAGCAGGAATAGTATTCTCCATCTCTCCTAAACTATTCAATACGTTTGCTTTGCACTAACAAAAAGTAGTTGTGTTCCAATATAAAAATGCTTGCATTTCAGTATGGTGATTGTAAAGGTTACCTGGCTAAGTGTAATTATAACATGATTTGGAGAATCGCTATGAAAAGAGCAAAATAAATGTGGAAATTGCCTGAAATCCTATAATAACAAGCTATTTGCTTCTACAGAACTCACACGCATCTTAATACAAATAAATTATTGGGTGGGAGGGTTCCAGTCTATTAATATGTTCTCCACATGTGCATAATTTTCATTTACATCCTTATGAAAATATTTATGATGAATGTTATTTAAATTTATAAAAGTATCTGATAACAAATTATAGAGTCAATCACAAAACTGGAGCTTTCCATTGTTTACTGTTTACAACAGAAGTATGTTGCTAGGCAATATTAAGCTTTAAGCATTAATATTGAGCTTGACTTTTGCAAAAAGTACATGCAGTAGTGATGTGAAAATGAACTTACCATGGTCATCGCAAGCCATAAGAAAGATGTTTTAGACACCTCACTAAATTTTGTTCATTTTTAAACTGCTTGGAAAAGATGTCCTTAGATGTTCAGAACCATTCTGTCTGGCATAAGACAACCTTACTGCTTAAATGATACCTATATGGAACATAAGGGCTCCCAATATCTTATTCAAATAGCTGGAAAGAAAATTCTCAGGCTGTGGAAGATTATAAATGAATTTATGAAACCTAGGTAATTTCAGTGTCCTTATGTCAGACACTTTGTACGCATGAGATCACATTTACTTCATGATGTTTTTCTAGACTAATATTAATACTAAAAGTCCATTACAATTTTAACACTATCATAGATGACTACTGAAAATTTTATCAAGCAATATATTGTGTAGTGTTTACCATCTAATATTTTAACACTTAAAATTACCATGAAGTACAAGATGAAAGTGTTTTAATTCATTTAAATCACTACAGAAGTTAAAAAAAGGGGAATTCTTTCACTTCATAAATATTATTTACTTTGACTTTAAATATAGGGATTTATTTTTGTAACTTTGTATTCGATGTATGACAAGATACGAACTTTTCCCGTAGTTAACCGAAGCAACAACTAAAATTTGTTTTACAGCTTGCTGCTGTAAGCAGCCTAGTGGCTGCTCAGGAGATAGCACTGGAGACTTCAGAGATGGAAGACTTCTTTTATAAAACATCCTGAAGTGTTTTTTTCTTTAGTTAACAGCATGACTGAAGCAAAGATACCACATGAATCATCCACCCTGTAGAAATCTTCCCCACTCTGCACTATGTTATCACAGTTCATCTTGCCACAGTTCATGGGATGGAAACAGAAAGTACAGCTACTACTAAGGCACAAGGATGGAGCAAAACTGGTAAAACTGAAGAGCTGAAGTAAGATGACAGGAATTATCAGTCTCTTCAAGTTAGATACCTGGTTTTAATGCTGTGAAGGTCACTTTGGCTCTTGCCTTTGCTAAGGTCATTCTGAGAAGATAAAGCTGATGAGTTCCTCTTACAGGTTTATGAATATAAAAAGACCTAAATAAAACAACGCTAATGTAGACTTCTTTTAAACTTCAGTTACATAGGGAAAACAGTATCACAGTGAGTTTTCTCACTCAGCAATTTGTCTGCTGGGACAACTGCAAATATTACAGAAATAATGGCACATATTACACAATGAATTCCTCATGAGAATGCTTCTTTGAAATCTAATATCATTTTGCAAAGTATTCAGGTAATTACAGAGAAGACTTGCATATAAAATTAAGTAATAATTCCTATATAATGACTAGGATGAAGGACAATTTAATGGACTCTTCCAAAAGCAATTCTGTAGCATACGATTTAAACTGAAGATTTAAACAAAACAGTACATATTTTTGTCTGTAAATTAATACCTAAAAATCTGTTCTAAAACTTGTGCATTTAAATAATTCTTTTGACTCAGGAGTTTCAAAATTCTCCAGAGCAAATTGTGAGTACAGATGACCAGGGGTCCCTATATTTATTAAACTGAATGACCTGACAGTAAAACTCAGTTAAGGCTCTTGGCATTGGTGAAACTTCTTCCCACTCAGACCTGCTACTGTGGTAGACTTGAACTTCATCTGTGATTTCTTCTGGAGCATAATCACCACCTAATATATAAATTTTGTCTTCTGTCCCAACTGCCCCTGCATTAAAGCCAGCACATTCAAAAGATCCTTCCCCTTTCCAAACACAGGTTTCTGGGCAAAAACTGTACACCTTGTAGGTGGAGAGATCACATATGTACAACGTACAGTTCACTGGAACAGCTTTGATTAGAGTTGCATGGAAAAACTGCCCAAATTCTGCTACAAGCTCAGACCACTGATCTGTCATAGCATTGTACTTAAAGAAACAGTCCAGAGATGGATTAAAGGCATCAGTAATCTCTACTTCTGAACCAAGGACGTAAATTATATTCTGACATGCACTTGCTTCTGGATAGTAGATACCTCTTGGTAGCTGGCTTACAGATTTCCAGTCTTTGGAAAGAGGATTATAGGATTCTACATCCAGAAGACTTCGGGTTTCTTGGGCTCCTCTGGTCTTTCCACCTATTACAAACAGCTGATTTAAGGTTACAACAGATGTGTGCATTGTCCTCGGTTTTTTCATAGCTGACACTATGGAGAATTCATTGCTGACCGGACAGTAGCACCAGGTTTGGTCAGTGGCGTCATGAAATGGTTCAGCAATATGAAGCCTGACAGTCCTATAACAATTCCCTTTGCATCCTCCGGTTATAAATATTTTTTCTCCATAGCTAGATAAACTTGACCCTGGAAGATCAATCATGTGTGTATGTGGTAGTTCTTTCCATTTATCTGTTTTGATGTTGTAGCAGAATGTATGTCTGTTTTCTCCATCTTCATCAGTTTTATGAACAAATATATATTTTTCCGTTGTTGAAGGACGAGCATCTGGAAACAGTCCACTAAAGTTTTGCACACTTTTAACTGCATCATTGATTATTACTGAGCAATTAGCACTCTTAAGTAAGTGTTCTTCAGAATGTAGAAAGTCCTGCAAAGTCTTCTCAGGTAACTGGTGTAGTCTCACTTTTTTAATCAAATTAGGTAGATATTTCTGTCGTGTTTCTAAGTTATGTTTGGTCCACTGAAGGACAGCTTTCAACACTGATTCTTCCTCAGGGACATTTAGTTCATCAGCCTCAAGACATTTTTGCAATATCTCAAAATTCATCTCCAAAAAATCACTTGATCTGAGGAGCAAGGAAAAGTGGTGCTGTACAAAATCTAGCGCATGATCAAATAAGCGGACAGAACCATAACTTTCTGATAGAGAAAGCAACTGTAAGCAATTCACAAGATCGATACTTTTTATTAGAAAGTCACTGCAAGCTTTGGAAAGGAGTGAAACTTGAAGAAATGACGACAGTTGGAAGAGCATTTCGACATTATCATTTGTTATCTCTGTTTTTCCTGTGTAAGCGTAATCAAGAAAAGCTTTCACTGCCTTGGGTGATAGATTACTAATAGTAACATTGCCATCATCTCGTTCTTTCATATTAACTTCAAACATGGCTCTGTGAATAAAATATAGAAGATATACACACAAATTAAAGATGTAGCAAACAGCAGAGAACACCAATGTGAGAGGAAGGAGACAATCAGGGGCATATAAGAAGGTGGGCAGGTTGTATAGATCTAAAATGCAGAGGTTCTCATAAGAAAGAACAATGCATTTGCTTCATACGGTCAAAGAAAAAAGTGATTCAAAGTGATGGCTCATAAACATGATAGCAGCACCTGTGTTTGTATGCATTTTCACAGAAAGCGATGAAGTCTACAGCTCTCAATGTGAGAGAAAATGTGACATTTTTAGGGGCAGCATCAGTTTTAACAGTTTGAGAAAGAAAGGCTGATTTAAAAAAATATATAATAAAAAAGCTCCATGATTTACATCATGCACTGTGGATGAATACAGAAAATTAAGCGAAAAAAGGCTTCCAAATTGCAGGCTGAGCAAATGGTAGGATGGATGATGGGTGCATTCCTCAGTAATAAAAGTGGGTGAGGGGTGAAAGAGGAGAAAAAAACGTGGAAAATTAATTCTTGCTTTACAGTTGACAGATAGATGTATGGGTACAGGCAGATCCCAGAAAAAAATGAGGTTGACATAGGAATGACACAATGAAACTTGTGCAGAAAGTAGATTGTGACTGAATACAAAGACAAATCGTGGAACAAACATTATTGATCAGTAGATTTGCGCAAATTTTATTACAACTTTGACTACTTTATTAGTAAATATGTAATAACATTTAACTGTTTCACACAATCTAACATGGCAAGATAAAATAATTAAGGTTTTTGAAGCTGGTAAGTGCTGGCAACAGAATAGTGCTGCAACATCACTTGCCCTACCCTCCCAGAGCCTAAGCATCAGGCTGTGATGGCAACAGCTTCTGAATTTGACAAAAGATGATACTGGAGAAAAATATAGAAAATATAGATAAATCATCAAATACTAAGTATATAATCTGGATTATTAATATATCATAGATAGTTCCTATTGAAGAAGTATTATATCATGGTTCAGTTATACAATTAGTATCTGTATAGTATGTGATTTTTAAAATCCCATACTTTTGTGAAGCCAAAGAGAAACAGAAAATCACTGTGTACAGCATACTCTTTGGGAAGTGAACATCAGGTAAAGCAGGAACTTGTCTGACCTCCTGAACAAGAACATAAAATTACAGTAAGACAGTTATGTCCCAAAGACCTTTATGCATACTAAATGATGATCTTCAGAATCCTTTCTCAGTAACCCAAGAGCTAGATACAAATCTCTAAATTACGGAGTAAAATAGCAACTGAACAATACTAGAAGGAGAGCACTGTAGGCAAAGGCTTTGATTCTGAAAGCTAACAAGTAGGGAGCAAAATGTTGCTGAATCTTGGGTTTACACAATGAAACCAAAACTAAGAGCAATCCAAAGGCCAAGGAAGACAAAAGGTGTTTAAAATTTATCTAGGGGACCGGACCCAGGTACATTTTATTCCCTGAAGGTAATAAATGGGCCTTGCATTCCAGGACAACTTATGAATTTGATGACTGCTGTTATCAACTGTTAAGTTCAGGGAGAGGTCTCTCCTGGCAAATTTTATCCTGAAGAGCCTGCAGGTAGTGAAAAGGCCACATATGTTACCATGTGCTTAACTTCAGTTCTAAAAATTACCACTGAAAGCTATTTCATCCTAATATTCCTTTCTACCAGAGCATCTCTGTGCTGTCAAGCAGTAAACACTTGAAACGCAAGTAGTTCTGTATGTCAGAGAAAAAACAATCTGCTGCTAGAGTGGAGAAATAGCTTATTTCATCTGCATTTCTTCTTTTTTTCAGTAGTCCTAAGAACATGTCTAGCCTATGTCCTGTGCCATATATTGCAGACTCCCACAGGCCATAGGCTCCTCCAGGCCATTTGAAAACAACGCTTGTCACCTATGTATGGGCAACTGAATCAAGCTCATTAACTACTTTCCAGGAGGCTATTTTTCATTGTTAGAGCATCTTAGCTTTGTGTTTTAGTAAAGAGTGTATTTGGAAACAGACTTTCAGTGTGGAATTGCAAGTGTGAGCCTTACTAATAAAAAGGTTAGCAAGGTTCTTCAGAAATTAATATCCCGTATGTGAATGATCTGTCTCTCCCTTAAGAATGCGTAGCTTTAAGCACCAGAAGGAAGATCACAGATCATTTCATGCTGAAAGGCTGAAATCTGTACTTTAGAAAAAATATATCTGTTTAAATACCTCTGAAGACAAACTCTACTATACTGACCATTCATCTTAGGCAAACAAAATCCAGCCCCATTCCAAAATCCTGTACAATTTATCCACAATTGCTCAGTGCAAGACGTATTTGTGAACAACCTGTTTATGTTTCACAATATTAATGTGTCGAAGTACATAGGCTGTCCCATACAAAGTCAAACAATACCCTTGCAGACCTTCAAGTACAGATCCAGGCAACTGATAAGTCTTAAAAGTTACAGAACTTGTGTCAATTCCACCTAACAGCAGAACCATGCACTTACGGTTTAGACACTTGTATTTCAGAGTATAGACTGCTGTCTGAATCTCAAATTTATAGAGTCCTCATGTCACTTTGAAAATACGAACAGATGTTTTTGGGGTATGGTTAGGCATCTAACACTCTAGTTTTGTTTGGTTCTTTTTATTGATATCCTTAATGTGATGTTTGAATGCTTTGCTCAAAACTCTGCAGACAAGTAAGTTGTGATGATTCATTTTTTAATTTTTGTAATTATATTCCTTCCCTCCCTCCCAGAGAACTTTCAAGCCATTTTCTGCAAACGTATGCCAAAATTAGGTTTACCTGAAAAAATCACTGCACGCTGCCAGTACACAACGATGACAAGGAATTATTTCATCTTTCACAAGAATTTTAAAGTCAAAAAATATATTTTGTTCTCTGAACTTTTGTAGTACTTTTAGAATTTGTTGTCCATGACCTTCAGCCACTAAGGAATTGATTTTATTTTCAGGAACAGAAATTCCATTGCAGATAGGTCTGCTAATGTAATCCCGTTGATTGGCCATGGTTTCTTCAATGTATTCCTGAAACTGAAATGGGAAAATAAGTACTTGATTCTATAGTCTTACTGTTAAAAAAAAATAAAATCAATATACCATAAAACAAACAAAAAAATTCCCAGCATTGAATTTGGTTTGTAAGTCCTATGCACGGTTCTAAATTTGTTATAAATTACTTTTACAATGAATTTAATTTGATACTACTACTTCTACTTTGCAAAATATATACACATAGCATACTTTGAAAAGTAAGATATCTGATATGTATCAAAGAACAACTCTATAAATAGTACCCACCTGTAGGAATTTTTTCAATATAGTCCAATGGAAGGACACCAAAGAGTGTGTTAAAATTTTAATGGTCATTTACGAGACAGACTAGTCCTAGGCTTACCTTCAAAAAAACCCAAATTCTTACAATTTGATGTAAAGTGAAGATGGAAAAGGAAAGCTTTGTTGCATAGTTTTAGATTCCAAAAGGCTCATCTGTATACTACAAACCCCCAAACTCAAAGCAGACCAATGGTCTTTCTACAGCTTACATGGAAGGGAGACACAGGCTACTAGACTACTTTCTAAGTGGACTCCCATTAGGCGCTCCGGACTAAAATAACAGAATACAAACACCAAGAGCCTAACCTAATCACAGGATTGCTAGGGCTTACGAAATGGGGTCACTTAGAGGTGGTTTGGTGACAGTTCAACTTCGAGTGTTTAGTCAATTGATACTAATTTTATCTTGTAGCTCTAGTCTTGCTATGAAGCTGTATGTTTGCTCACACTGTGAGCTTCCTTTACAGTGGCGCAAATTAACTCGCTTCAGAACGGACTTAAATTTAAGACAGTGCAATCTCCCTTTCAGCAGCCAATTTCTTCTGCTGAAAATCCCTATACTGAAGTGATCGTTTGTATGGTAAACTGGGCTTCACTATTTTTTACATTAAAAATATTTTACTCTTTGACAACATAAAGAAACTTTAAACATGAGTATATTTTATTTATACCTATTTAAAGAGCTATTTATACTGCTACAGATGCATAAACTGCCCTTATTGCAAATTTGAGACAAGCTTGCCTATTTTAAATCTTAAGGAAACATTCCAAGGTTTTTCGATCGCAGGATTCTGCTTCCACAATTCCAATTAAAATTAGCAACAGTTAATGGCCCACCTGAATTGACAAAGACGGGGATAAAAAATTCCAAGCCAAACCCGGAAACCAGAAAAATACTGGTTTTGGCTTCTAATGTCATGAAAAGGCTTATCTGATAAAATGATACATTCGGAGCAAACTAAGCCAGTTTGCAGTCTTCTTCATGGGAGGTACTTTCATAGCAGACTGATCTATACTTTATCTAGTCAGGTAGCTCCAACCACAAATAGACCTCCATGTCTCCTGGAATAGAAGAGATCCATTGATCTTGCTGCCAGCACTGGCCCCCTTGGAGCAGGCATCTTCTCCTTCCCATGGCCAGACAATCTCACGTATTCACTCTTTCCATTCTAAGCCTGAGGAACTAGGAAAATACAGAAGAACAAGACCACCATTTATTCTGATAATGTATGGCCTCATAAACCCAAACTTCCATAAATCATAAAGCTTTTTTGTATGTCAGAATTCTCTAGAATACTCTTTTCTTATGAACTTAAAAGCCTGTTCCTCAAAACACTGGATCTTCAAAAGTGGAGTTGTTTCAATAAAATTAGTTTCCCACATTTGAATGAAACTTTAAAAAAAAGTGAATGAATTTCAAGGTTTGTTTGGCATCATGTAAAGTAACACGTCTTCTAAAGGAAATGTAAACCTTTTCACAAAATTTTGGAATTGATAATAGATAGTAGATGTGTTTCTGCTCTTACACGCAATTTCTATAGCAAGCTCCAATCTACTACTTGCTTTCTGTAGGCAAAATTACCGATTGAATAATATTCATCTTTGTGTAATGAACACAGAAACATCTAATGTCATCAACCCCATCTCTGCTAAGGCAAAGACATTATATAATCACTTTCAGAAAAGCAATCTATGTTTCAGAAAGTTTTCTTTTACCACCACTATTTCTACAGAAAGACTATCCCAGTACATTGGTGCCAAGACTGCAAACCTCCTTTTAATTACACAATCAATTTATTAATCCTTACATATATTTGTTCTTCTGTCAAAATTGTCATTTGACTTAATTTTCCTTTGTATATTTATTCACTCACAATTATCAAGTGTTGATATCCTCTCTCAGCTTCCATTAGAATTAACAATTGTCAAACTTTCCAAGGTCCATTTATAAGACTGAATTTTTGTTTTCCTTGTTATTTCTTGCAGTTTTCTCTTCATCCACTCCAGTCTGATCTCGTATTTCTTTCAGTGATATCAGATCAGTTATACAGCATTATGGTTAAGATCTCATCAGTGTCTCACTTCTCCAATTTGCAGGTTATCCAGTGCATGCTCTCCTAATTTGTAATAGCATTGCCTCATTATTTTTTTAATAAAAGCAAATTTCACCAGTATACCTCTAATGTTTTTGTC
Organism: Recurvirostra avosetta; assembly: GCA_004023745.1. Classification (NCBI taxonomy): domain Eukaryota; kingdom Metazoa; phylum Chordata; class Aves; order Charadriiformes; family Recurvirostridae; genus Recurvirostra; species Recurvirostra avosetta. Next base: position 352,695 of record SAYO01035080.1, read on the forward strand.
CATCATTAAGGAAAATACTAATGAATACTGTGTTATGTCTTAGCCTAATTCACCATCCCTTCCACTCCATTAAAAAAAATATTTAAAAATTCAATTCTCACCTTACTTGTAGCCAATTCCTGCTTTATTTGATAATTTTGGTAGTAATTTACCACTTTGCTGGATTTGTTGATGGTTTTAGAGCCCTCCAAAATATCAGCTTATCAGCAATATCCAATTCAGCTAAAACTTGGTATATTAAACAAGGACCAACTAGCATTTATAATTATTTCACACATTCTTCTACAAAGAAGAAGAATATTGAATTAATCAAGTTATCTTTATAAATATTTGATCAAGTTACTGACAAAAGGGTAGAAAACAGGGGGGCAGACATACGTTGCATAAGTCCGGAGTTCAGGAAAGCTGGGAAATGAGCCTCCTTATATTTGCTCCATTTACTCCCACAGGATTCCAATTACAAAGTCTGTCTTCACGTTGATTACCGAGAATCAAACTCCAATAGATGGTTCATTAAAGTTGGGATCTCCTACTTTTGTTTCTTAACATGTTTGTGTGCCATACAGCTTCTTATCACGGCAAGCAAAGGCTATATACTCGAGCCCTCTTCCATCACCTGACCCACCGGGCACTTGTCATGCAACCAGCCTTCCAGCATCTCCTGTAACATGACATATCAGACCCTGAGTACTGGCGTATGTGACTGGGTATTGCCTGCAGTGAGATTAAATCTGTTCTCTAATGTGACCAAATTCAAGCTACCCTACCACTTGACAAAACTTCTCTGCTGGCATACTGAATGTTTACACATTGACAAATGTCTAGTTAGCTATTAGCCTGGTTTTCTAACAAACAAACAAACAAACAAAAAACTCCAGACCCAAACTCCCTTAATATATTTGCCCTGTTTTTCTGCTGGAAAGTCACATCAAACAAGTGGCCCATTGGCCATTACAGTGAAATCTGATACAGATGTCAGAGTTATTAAGGTCAACCCCACATAACACGTGCCTGGGGAGGTAAATGTACCTCTCAAAGCTATGTGTACAGATCTCCAGTTGAAGGACAAGGCGTTCTGCACACCTGATAGTTAAGTGGCAAGAAACGGCCAGCCTATGTATGGCCAGAGAGCAGCTAGCAGTCGAACAGAAGCAGGTTGGGGATGGTAAGGTAATTTTGATCATTACAGTGGATGAACTGAGGGACCATCTGGGAGCTCTGAGGGTAAAAGCATTCTTATGATCTGTCACAATGTCCACCAATAAGGATCCAGACCTCATAATTCTGCTGGTCACAAGACCCCTCTATTGTAACACTGTCCTTTTCCCAAGACGATAAGGGATGGAGCAGCCTAGAATATAATGAGCTCATTGACCCAGATGCCCTGTACTCACACTGAGGGGGCTGATAAGCCCAGTCAAAACATGAGATATACACGTTCCTGGTAGTACTATCTGATCTATTGTCAAAAAGCTACAAGAAAATGTTTAACTGACCTTAACACTTGTGTACCAAGCAAACAGCTGCCAAAAACACTCAATGAATTTCTAGAGGAATTCTTTGACTTCCCCAATGCTCATGTTCCCTTACCAAAGATAGTTACAAGACATAACATGGTTATAAAGATTTTCTTTTAGTTGGTGCCATCAACAATCCTTCTTAGATGTACTTATAGTTCTGTATGTGGAAGAAGTTGAAACGTGTAATTTATTTGTTTATTCTTATCCTTCGGAAAGTCCAGCTGTCCTTTTGAGTATCAATTTCATACCCTGGATATTTGTTGAATCCTAGATATTACACTAAAAGATTGTAAACACAGCATACTGTTAAACTTATATAGGAGTCCAAAAACAACCAGGACAGCCATTTTCAGAATATCTCAACAGACATACACTAAAATCTTAACTACTGCAATATGCCTCCTAGAAATGGTGTTCATATATTCCACCAGATTTGAAACAGCAGAGCAAACAGAACTGTGGAGTGAACTTTGAGCACAGATGAATTTTTTGTTTGTGCAGGGTCTACAGTAGTGCTTACCGGAGCATCAATCAGAACATACTCATATAAAGCACACGTATCCAGAAGGACCTTTGCTGAAAGTCAAAATAGCTTTAGATGCTGCAACTGACAGATAAAATGGTTACAGAAGTTTAAGTATATTAATGAAGTTGAGAATGGTATAAGCTGCGCAATTAATTCTAAGTGAGTAACAGAGGAAAATCTATTAATCAAGGGAGGGTAAGGGCCTATGTAACAAGAACAGAGCACAAACATCCAGATGAGGACACAAGGTACAAATTGACACTGGAGAAGACTTACACCAAACTGTTTTGATCACTTTGTAACAGTAAGATAAAAATATATATACAAATTTATGTGACTTACTAATAGCCTAGGGGATGTTGTTTTGTGAAAGTATTGAGCACACATAAGTATGGTTTATAGGTAAGTTAGCACTTTGTCAGATAAAGCATGTTAGGGCTATGTCTGCCTGACAATAACCATGACCAAACCTTTGCAACGGGGCTGAAGCCCGTGACTGTTCCCAGCACAACGGACACCAATGTTACAGGAGGCATGTACACATTCATGCATGTATACAGTACAAATAACATTCCATGTGTAGATGTTCTCTACCAATGCAGCTGGCAAAAATAGCCTAAACTCAACCTTCATTTAGTACTTTACTATTTACAAACAACTGTAAAACAATCTATCTGCTTTATCTCAAAGCACAATATAGCTGTGCTACAGCACTCGCTGTACAGCACTTTCTCGCCTGTAAAAAAAAAATTAATTCTTAATAGTTCTTAGTAGATAGCTTATGAGAAATAAACCGTTCTTCAAGTGAACATTACCTTTGTCACTTAGCCTTCTCTCACATTGGATAGCATGTCTTACTAGATAGCAGGATTTTAAAAAAGAGACATCTTAAATGCTGGTATTTTACAACGTACTTATGTACCAAGGAAGAAAGAATTAAGACCAACGAAGATAAAGAATTCATATGCATTTCTCTAGAGAAGTTTTAGATTTGTTTCATGGAAAATTTAACTGTACAGTTAATGTAAGTTTTGAAAAGTCAAGGTCAGCATTTTAAAATCTAGTATTAAAAATAAGTATTATATTATTAAGTCTATTATACACCCATTAAGATGATTTGCTATTTTCACTCCTTATCTATTCAAAGAGGGAGAAATCAGTAATTTGTTAATAATTTTTAAAGACACCACTTCCCACTACACATCTAATTTAACAGCACCTAATTTAATATTCAGCAAGATGAATGTGAGTGGAACAGGTACCTAAAGGATTTGGTGACACTTCTAATTGCTGACTAAGATGACAAGAGTAGATTGAAATGTAATTAAATTATAAATACTAGTACAAAGTTCTATACTTTTATATTGTATTTTTGTTTTTACTGTCATTGACTGTCTGAGATTGAAAACAGGCAGTAACAGAATTCCAGGTTCCTGTCTGGAAATTTCAATGCAACTGGGTCTCACAGCTTTTTCATAAATAAAAGAACTTCAAAGAAAATTAATATTCAATCATCTTTAGACAATCAAAAAAGATGCATGTGACATTCTGAGACACTTAATCCACAAAAGTGGCATTTATCAATAATACATGTTGAAACAGTATTCTAAGACGGAAAGGTGACACAGAGACTTTAAAGCTTTGGGTTCTTTAGAAGCGATTGAAAAAAAAACAGCATGGAAAAAAACCCAGCATGGTACAAGTAGGAAACAGTGAAATTGCACTGATTCCTGGAGGCATTCCAAAAGTGGAAGATTCCCTCTCTGCAAGCAGTGATCTTTAATTACATATCCTCTCACAAACACATGAATCCATTAAGATAAAGAAAATAATCACTCAGAAGAACTCAAACTGATCGGATTTTATCCTAAAGCTAAATTTCTCAAATTCATCAAGTTCCTTTGAAAATTATTTTCTTAGCTAAAAAAGTTCAAGAACTGTAATTTTCATTTTCAGAAAAAAATGGAATTAAAATGCCGTGCTGTTCTTCTAAGTCTGGCAAAAATAACAACTGCAAATTCTGGAAGAGGAAATTACTGCTTTTACTCGGTTCTGTAGTCTGTTATTTCTGGATGGGATGAAAATACATGTTTTTTTCAAAACATACATGCAATATTGAGCACACTTATAGAATAATTTAGCATAGTTTATTATCATAGCATGTTTTACTTATAATAAAAATGTTGTTTTATATTGAATTTATATTGCATATTATACATTGCATATTATACATTGCATATTATATATTGCATCTTGAACCTCAGTTTGCACTTGCACGATGCTTTTTTTTTAAAAAAAAAAATCAGTGAATCCACTAGTGAAAAAACTGCTACATGTTTACATCTAAGTAGAAAGCATGGACAAATCAAGCACATTAATAAAACCTGAGGGTTTTTTGGACCTAGGTAAGATCCACATTCCATTAGTACTATCACATAACAGTAACTAAATGTAGATATGGCCACAATTTCCTCTTTAAAGTGTGCAGAATACAATGCTTGAAACGTAAACCTCAGCTACAATTTGGTATTGGTGAACAGCATTTTCCTGGGTTTTTTTTTTGACTGTGCTAAACCTTCCTCTGCTTTCAGTTAACTTTGTCTCCATCTTTGGATAACACATAAGGGACTATGTATGACATCCCTTGCTTGTCTAAGTCATGAAGAAAAACGGGAATTGTATTTAAAAATAAGTGAACTACACTACTGTTCCTTGCTGAAACATTTTTTCCCCAAATGTTACTTCTATGTTTAAAATATTTTGCCAAGACCAACCTATACTCAGTTATAACTGAGACTTATTTTAGGCAGAGAGACAGCAGTTCTTCCAGCCTGTGTAGAAACAGCGCCTTTTCACATTAACAGGGAGATGGGAATGGTAAACAACAACAAAAAAGAAAGACTCTAAGAAATACCTGAAATAATGCAATTTTCAATATTTTTCATGATTTGTACATGGTGCATATTGAATGGTTAAAGCATAAATACTTCTAAAGCCAAGCAACAGAAAGGAGGGTTGTAATTTTCCAAACAGACCCTAAAGTTTCAACCATGGGCCAACTTCAAAACGAAGGGGTAAACGAAATTATTACCTTTCGAGGATTTTACGGATGGCCTGCAATTGAGGGCACACAGGCATCCAGTTCTGACAACCATTACAGTTCTTAGCAGAACAAAGAGCACAGGCTATAGGCGGCTTTTGTTTGGACATGTCCTTTAGAGGCCAGAATCAAACTGGGGTGATGCAGTACTTTGCATCTGGTGTGTGAACAACTGTCTCCTCTTTTCTGGTCACCACAGAGCAGCGAGCCCGGGCAGGGCACCGAGGCCACCCCGCCTGCTGCAGCTCCCGGCCTCGGCCAGCTCCACCAGGGGCCGGGACGGTCCTTCAGGAGCACGGCTCTACCGACGGCGAGGATGGGGCCAGAGCCACCGGTGGGAATCATCTAATCATCTGCCCTTAACGGACAGCGGTGCCACCGGGAGCTCCCACCGGCCACCACGCCCAAAGGGATAAACGCGGCCCTGTCTTGCACGAAGCCGGGGGCAGCCAGAAGTTACAAGAAAATTACGTTGTTTTTGCCGGGGCCGGGGTTACCACCCACCCTCGACCTCGTCAGTGCACTACCGCCCCAGTGCCCGTCGGTGCCCGTCCTGGCCCGCCCCTGCACCGCCGGCCTCAGAGACGGCGGCCGCCGCCATCACCTCCGCCCCTCGCCCCGCCCGCCAGAGGGAGGGCAGCGGCGCCAGCGCCGCTACTGCGCATGCCCAGATCGCCCGCGCATGCGCCCTGCGGCGGCTGCCTTCATTCTAAGGGAGGACTAATTCCGGCAGGACAGGCGGGATGGTGCAAAGGGCTTCCCCTGCTCTCGCAGCGCGACCGCGGGGCCTGGCTACCGGATGTGGCGGTCTCCAGCGCTGCCGCCTCTCCGCAACCGGCGAAGAGCTAGTCCCCCCTTCGCGCTCCCTCCGAGCAGCGCGCACCCACCTGCAGCCAACACCAGCAGCTCGCCGACCAGTCTGGCCCACCCTCCGCAGCAGCAGCGCCAGCAGATTGGCTGCTTCCGGTGTCATTCTCCCGCTTCTTGCGCTCGCAATGGCTCCCCCGGCCGTCAATCCACGTGAAAGCCCGCCCATCCTTCCCGAGCGGGTTCCTCTCTGGGCTCGCTGACGACACCGCGGGTGTAGCTCAGCCGCAGGCACCGCCTTTCCCCTGATAGGTCGGTACCTGGCGCATTCCCCTGTCACTCACAGGGCGCTCTGATACCGGATTGGCCACCGTGCCGCGACTGCGGGTCCCTCCCTCCCTCCCTCCCTCCGGTCGGTGAGGGAGGCGCTGAGGCGGAGGGCTGAGGGCCGTGTCGCCTGTAGCCGGCCGCCTGGCGTGGTGGGCGCTATGGGGAGCGTACGCTGGGCCTTCCCCTGCGCCGCCTGGCGCCCCTGCCGCCAGGAGTGGCTGCTGGCGGCGCGGTTGGTGCAGCCCGAGGAGAAGGACCGCATCGGCCAGTTTGTCTTTGCCCGCGATGCCAAAGCCGCCTTGGTACATGCTGGCGGGGGAGGAGGGCGGGGGGGCACAGCAGGGGGACGGCTTCCCCTCCCTCAGGGTCGCACTGGCCGGAGCTCTCCGTCTCCTTCCTTCCGGCTGCTGCCGGCGAGTGCGGGGGTCGCCGGCGGGGCCCTCAGGGGGCGGGAAGAGGCTTCTCCGCTGAGGAGCGTCCCCACGGGAAAGGGCCAAAAGGCGCCCCTCATGGCCCCGGGACCGGCCCTTTCCCGTGGGGACGCGATTGTCTCTCTGCAGATCCAGTATTGCCCCAATTTCTTACTTCTCTAGGAAAATAACGCCCTGCAAGGGCCTTTCAGGGAAGAAATGGCGTTACGAAGTGTTATTAATTGCCAGCTCCGCTTACACCTTCACGTAGGAGGAAAAAAGGATGCTTGCAGCCTTCTGTTAGTTACTCTTCACGAGTTAGTTAAACTTCACAAGTTTAATGTCAGCGATGTCAAGTTAGGAGACAGAATCAACATACTCGAGGAGACTGTAGCGTAACGTGTAAGAGAATAAAACTGTTTTACATAATTTAGGTTTTAAATATCACACAACGATGTGGTAATAATAGAGATTTCTGCTAATTAGTCTATAGGAAGTTGCTCATCGTTTTTAGCTGTTCATTATTTCATCTAGTGCCTGAGTAACTGAAAGAAGGTACTGAAAGGAAAGCTGTTGAGACAGTTTTACTGTTCTGTGGTATAAAAAGTATTAATCTATGCAATAAAGTATCCTAAGTAAGTAAATAAGGTAGAGAAGGAGCTATTTTATGTGATTCTTTTAGGCTGGGACTGCTTTTTATTGGGTCTTGTGTTGTCTTTGTGCTAATAGTGGTAACAAATGTATTACGTACTTGGGTCTGGTGGACTCTTTTCATTAAAGTTACTTGACAAAGGCTTTTATAAAAGGGAGCAATCTAAATGATTTGGGTAAAATACACACTTTCTCTTGGCAATAATAAACCACATATTTTTAAGCAGGTGGTTTTCTAGCAACCACAGATATTTTGCACATAGTGTAATAGTTCTGTATGAATCACTTCCATTTTATTCCATAGGCTGGTCGCCTGCTGATACGGAAATTAATTGCAGAAAAGTTGTGCATACCTTGGAATGAAATAAACTTGCAAAGGACATCAAAAGGAAAACCTTTCCTGGCAAATAATGTATTTGGTATCTATTCAAATTACAACTTCAATGTCTCTCATCAAGGAGATTATGCAGTTCTTGCAGCTGAGCCTGAGCTTCAAGTTGGCATTGATATTATGAAGACTAATTTACCAGGTAATGCATTATGGTGACCACAGGAGATGCTGTAGTGTTTAAGTGCTGAACATTTCAATGTTTTCTAAAGAACCAATCTGTGTCCTGGAAATTTAGTGTAATTAGAAGAGAGTGTGTGAATGTATTGTGCATTTGCTTTTTTTTTTTTTATTGTTAAACGCGCTCCTCATTGTTTAGGGTTTTCTGCTATGCCAGATATGGATACATTTCCAGTTATGAAAAGCAGAACCCTGGAAAAATAAGGTTTTGAATCCTGTTATGGTCTTGGCAGAACCAGCATCTGCAGATATTTTGATTATGGGTTTGCTGTCTGTTAGGTAGAAGCAGGGACAACTTTCCAGTGGGATCCATCCCCATGAGAACTTTATGGCCTGTGACTGTGAATGTTACTCCCTTGTCCTGTAAGTGTGGACGTTTTATCTGTCAGCACCAGGCCCAATACTGTAGCAAACTGGCATAAAAGATTTGCTATGAGTGTGCGGAAATCCTCAGCGAGAAGGGATCATGGGGGAATATATGAGGTGCCCCTGGTAAAAAAACAGACTTCAGAAACTTTAGTTGTTGGCCTGTTTACTTGTATGAAATGTGCTAACCTGACTGTATTAATGAACTTCAGGACCCAAATTATAAATTAGAATTGTGGAAAAGTGTATTTTTAAATATAGTTATATGAAGATCATTCAGTTCACAAATGTTCATCGATGCATGACTGGGTTAAAGCAGAAACATACTGGGATTTGTCATTTACTGGAATTTTAGTTTTTGAGAATCCTCCTCAAATGTTTACCCAGGTATGACAGTAATAGCCGTGTTCCTAGAAAATCTCTCTTCAGAATCTTCAATTTGTTCGGTATTTTATGCTCTGAAATAATTTGTGTAGTAAGGGAGAGATTCAAATAAACTATGACTGGATAACTTTCTCTCTGATTGCTTTGCACGTTTTTAATAATTATTACAAGTGTACATTTTTGGGTTGGCATATTTAGCTTGGAGGCACAGAAACTTTACTGCAATCCAAAGCGAAGTTCTTTTCTATGACTCACTTGTCTACTGCAGACCTTCACTCTAAAGATGATGGTCAGCATGTGGTGCTTTCGCTATAGCAGAAAGGCTCTGTAACCATGCCAGAGCAGATGTCTACGCTATAGCCTGTGGAGAACCCCACACCAGCACAGTTCTGTATTTTGTGACTGGAGCTGTGGCCTGTGGATTAGGCTGCACTGGAACAGGTACACCCCTGAAGGGGTTGCAGTAATGCAGGGCCCAAATACCTGATCAAGCTCAAGGCTGGTGCTTTTATCGTAGATCTCCCAGGCAAAACAACACAAAGTGATGTCCCAGTTGTGTCCCCTCCCAGTGTCTTGCACACCCCCAGCCTATTTGCTGTGGAGGCAGAGTGATGGAAAAGGCCTCAACTCTGTGCAAACGCTGCAGCAGTAGATAAAATACTGGTGTGCCATCAGCACTGTTTTAGGCGCACATCTAAACACTGTGCTGTACAGGCTGCTATGAAAAAAATTAACACCCAGATCCAGTACCCTTGGAAACACTTTGGCTGGGCTCGGCACGGGCCTTACCACAAGACTCCCTAATTACTAATTTTAAAAAGCTCTCCTGTTTCAGCAGGTAAATAGTGAAAACCAAAACGTTCAAACATTCTTCTTTGTATTTTAAGCTTTTCTTGGGAAATGAAAAATTGAAAGTCATTTATACATGCCATAAGTGGAGGTAGGGGTATCCTCGGCTGGGATTTTATGCAGCTGGAAATATAGCTGGCATTTTAAAGACACGTTGGTGATGTCCAGCTGACAAATCTTACGAAATGTGTTAAACTCCTTCTGAAATTATGAAATAATTGTGAAGAATAGAGGTTTAACGTTAGGTTTAGAAACCTGTATTTATATATACTTCTTCATTTTGGAATATAATACATTCAGCTTTGTAACAGAATATATTCTTAGTTCTTTCCAGTTAATAGAGTATCTTTTAACTTCAATATTAGCTGGCTTTATTTCAAAAAAAAAAAAACCAAACAACCCCCCCAAAAAGCCAAACCAAAACAATTAATCTCTATTGCTTTCTTTCTCTTGTATTTTTTACTTATTTATTCCCTATTCCTTTCTTATTTCCCTCATGTTAAATTGCCAATGTAGTGGATAACTCAATGTCCATTGATCTGTTGCTCATTCTGCAGGTGGTGTCAGAACAAATCGGGGTTCTTTAACCTGTGTCTGAATGTATTCTTTATTCAATGTCCCTAGTCACAGTTGTCATAAGAGGTGTGGAATCAAAGTTAGGCTATCAGTATATATTGTTGCTTACTCTTAGTTATGCCAAATTTAGCAGGCTAACTTCAGGAAAAAATTATCTTGAGTTCATCTTATCAATGCTGTTTTGGTTCCTATTCTGCTTCTGTCGCATAGCTTTGTGATTGTTTGTCCTAGGGTTTCCAAATAACAACATGAAGCTGAAGTTTAAAGTAGGATTTAGTATCAGGGAAAAAGTTTAATCTCAGCAAAAATGTACGAAAAGCAGTGAAACCAAACTCAATTTTTAGTTAAGTGCAAACAGGGTTTAGATACAACACTCAGTTTTTAACATATTCTGTAGCAAGAGAGGCTCCTGCAAACATGTCCTAGGATTGCTGATGCCAGCAGTCATGACCTCTTACCATAAAGCAAATGTTTCCACATCCCCCTGGGCAGCTGGGCTCAGCAGCTGTGTAGATTTAATTTGTGAATATGAGCTGGTGAGACTAAGTAGCACTGTGAGATCTGGTACAAACAGGCTTCAGTGATTTTGCCCATAGAGAGAAAAATGGTGGTTATTCTGGAGATGCTCGTGATTCCAAAGACTAAATGATGGCATGAAATTGGTGCTTTTATAATACAGTGATACTGAAAAACTATATATCCGGATGCCCAGTCTGAATCAAGCTAGTGACAGATGCAGCCTGCTGGCATTCCTGAACAGGGGTCCTTTATCCACGGCTACTTTATCCACCTCTCCCTCCTTCGTCACATATCTAGGTATATATTGACACAAAAAGGGACTAGTAGGGCCTTACTGTGTCCACAGTCTGAATTCACGGTGGCAGGCTTCACAGTGTATACAGAGGAGTACAAAATCATTACAACATTTCTGGCTTTCCTTTCCAATATCTGAAGTTCCACAGCTAGCATGGTCTCTCCTGAAGTAATTTAGTTGTCAACAACTTGTATATATCTTTTCTATGTTTTGATAAGGAGAGAAAGTAACTACAGTGCTTGTTATTATGCATAAGAAATAACTGGTGTGTGTCAGTACCTGGTTGTGCAATTGTTTTCTGCATTATGTAACTTTATGTAAATATTTGTGAATTAAATAAAAAAATACCAGGTTCCAAATTTTAAAGAGGTTTTGCTTATGGCCATACATTTTCCTTTTTGCAATTATAATTTGTATTTTTTGGAAAAGAAATATGATAGTAATGAAAACTTAGTAATTGTACGTAGGAAAGTGAGCCAGCAAATAACCAATGCGAAGGATGGAATTTTAAATAATAGCCTGTGTAATATGAACTAAAGCTGGCGGGTTATTTACCTAAAATTTTCCTGAGAAAGATTTTTGTTCTGGTGGAATTACCTGGAACTGTTTTTACTGCTGTGCTATGAACTTTGACTTTGCCAGTAATGTTTTATCTGATAGTTCCACTAAGTGGTGCTCTTGCTCTGCAGTTGCTAAGTACATTATATTTCTGAGAGTGAATCCGTTATAAATCTCTTTCTTTGGAATAGCTACAAGGACAAAGAGTTCCCTCTGTACAAATTACATTACAGTAGGTTTGAGTTTTGGTTGTTTTTTTTGTTTGGTTTTTTTTTTTTTAAAATGCTTGTTTAAATACAGAATACTTCATCTTGTGATATTATCCAACAGAATCTTGATTGAGGTCTCTGGTATTCTGGTTCTTATATTCCTTTATTGTTCAGCGAACAAAATATGCAGTGCAAATATACGAGAGTATCATGCGGGTGAAAGTTTTGAGAAATATGCTATTAAATTGTGTGCTAGCATGTAACAAGGAGACCTCGTGCACATAAACATTTTGTGTCGCTTCTAAATCTGTGCTATCTATTTTTGTTTTACTTATGAGCAGTAAGAAGGCACCTCTTTCCATATTACTTTTGCTGCATTATTACAATCTGAATAATGAAACTACTGCAAGACATAGCCTTCTTCAAAGGTGAAGGCAGGCCACACAAGAAACTATTCTTAGCAGTGCAAATAGAGACAGTTCTACAAAAGTTCCACAGGTATGCAATAGTTTATCACCTTTTTTCCTCTATTCAGATATTGAACTGAATAATGTAGTGATGGTAGAAAAGGAAAATGTCCTTTTTAGGTATTGTGTGTTTTTGCCTTTTGGTTATCCAGGAGGTTATTGTTGTAGATTTAAATCAGGCTTTCAGTTTACTTATTTTTGAAGAATTACTGAGATCAATCATTTTTTGCTTCTCTTTAGATCAGGTTAAGATGAACTCTTGAGTCATTTGGGGAAATGCACACTGTACTGTAAATTAGTTAATGGAAGTAATTGTGGACATTATTTGACAAAAGAGGTAATGCATATGGAATTATTTTAACCTTTTCACAAAAGAAAGAAGGATTCTCACAGTACTACTAACTCCTGTGGAAAAACTCAGCGTGTGATAATGTATTTGATTTTTAACTTATGGACGAGAAATTTTGCAACAAGTGTCAACTTGTTCTAAGTGGTGTGTGGGATGTTGATTTACCAGTCACTTAAACTCTGTAAAGGAGAACATTTTCAGAGACTTAGGAAATAATTATAGCTTAATAGAGATTGCTTTGAGCATTTGAAAAAAGTTTAGATCTTAGGTTCAAGAGCTTTCCTGCTGTGCAGGTTAATTTCTTTTCAGTAATGCAATTTTTTAGCTTAGATGGAGTTACTAAGGTAAATAAATTAACAGTTCTTTCCTGATCTTTCATAATCAGCCTGCAGTCTTTCTTACCTATTGCATTACAGATACTTTGATCTGGATATCTCCAATCTCAATGTAATTCCAGAATTAAATATCTAACATGCAATAAAATTAGCTTTTCTCATTAATCTTTTGGGTTTATGCTAGGTCTGCTTATTAAAAGACACAAAAAGGTAAATTTTCTGCATGTGAATTTTACAGAAAATTAATTTGATCTAAAAATGCTTCCTGAAATACTTTTTTAAGAAAGGAGGCTATTATGTGCAAACAGCTGATGTTTTATAACTGTTTTTTTTCTGAGGCAAAGAAATATAAACAGAACTTAACTCATTTTTCTCTTTTTATTCGCATTATTTCATTATTGGGGTGAGATAGTACAAGAGATGATGGAGATCTTCAAATCAGAGATATGTCACACATGAATCAGAGTATCTAAGTCCCACACGAAGCAGCCAAGTACCATACTTTAGTCTGGCTAGTGGAGGAAAACTCTCTCTCTCCAGCCAGCTGTAAACTTTGTGCTGTTTCTTTTGGTAGTCATAAACTAAATTGAGGCACAATTAGGCACACCTACATCATAGTTAAGATATTTGGCATGTCTTTTATCTAGCAGCCATGTTCGAGTTTTTGAACTTGTAATGCTTTTTTAATTGCTGCTTTTCAGCTTTTGCAGTAAGGATTTCTTGACCTAGAAAGAAATGCCAAAACAGATTGTTCTTTGGAGTGCTTTTGTCCTTACGGTGCGTTAACTTTACATTAAGCAAAGTTTTAATTGTTTTTGGTTTTATTGTTGTATTTCAGTAAATCTCATAGCAGCAATCAACATCTAATCTTTTACTACAAGAGGTAACTTCCAAATTGTTAGCTAATGGTACAGCTATAG
>SAYO01035080.1:371361-381595 GCA_004023745.1 Recurvirostra avosetta
CCTGTACACTGTCTCATAAAGACAACTGCAAGGACGTAGCTGCAAATGTGACTATGGAAAATAAGTGGAGAAGGGCAATTGTATTTAGTTTTTATTAATAGAAGGTAAAATTCTACTATATTCTTTTTGTTAGATTTTATGAATGATTTAAGAGGTATCGTTGAGATAAAAAACAGAAAATGATCTCTAAGTGTTATTTGAAAAATAAACAGCTTATTGGCAAACAAGACAATTAGGCACCCAGTTTGCACCACCGTTTTGTGAAATCCAAATTCCTTTTGATTACAGTGGGAGTCAATAGGATGGAGGGAAGTAAGTTAGGGATTATGAAGCCCTTCAAAAATTCAGGAAAGATCTTGGTCCTACAAGTTAATTGTAGCTTTGCCATTGATACACAGCAAACAGGTAATATTCTACCTGTTCTATTCAGATAGCTTAATACAGAGTAATAAAAGAACAACCTCCATATATAGGCATTAGCTACTTACCACAAGAGGGCACAATATTAATTACCTACAGTACAGAGACTGATTTGAAAATGTGAGTCTGTATCAGTATTAAGAAAAGCATTTATTCAAATACAGTTAATATGAGTATAAGATACACTAGCAGACTCTGTCTAAAAGATGCCGGTTTTCAATAGTTTGGGCTTAATTGCTTTGAGCAAGGAAATTGGCACTGAAAAAAAATGTTTCTGTTTTGTTTTCAGCTGGGCTATGTCAGATTTACCTCACAGGGAACCTGCACCAACAGTTGCACTGGTGCAACCAAGGTGCAGCTTCCCGTGCAAAGGTGAAGCTGGCAGCCAAGGGTGGAGTAAGGGGGAAGAAGGAATATTTTCAGCCAGTATCATCACTGACCACCATCACTGAATACCTGGTATTGTAATGCCAGGTCCTAGATATTCTGTACTGTGCTAAGAGTTTTATATTAAACAACGAATAGGATGTACATATTTTGAAACAGAATTTTCTCAGTTTAAAACACAAGTAAAAAAATAACTCACCACTCTTATGACAAACTTGCAACATAAAGACATCCCCAGTTAATCTTGGATGAATTAGAATCACACCGCTGTAAATAGACCTATACTGTAAAAATCTCAGTTAAAAATGTTTAGATTCTCATTTATAAAAGCACTTAATGGAAGCAAAATTTAAAAAGCTTCCGTTTCTTGTTGGTATGAAATAGAGTCACCCTTCTGCTCATAGGCATCCCCTCTGTCCAAGTGCCTTCCTAGACACTAGGATCATTTGTACAGCATATAAATGCCTAGTGTGGGAGCGCTCTTCCTAGTTTTAACCATGTTAGTCAAGCTCTGAGAAAAATGAAAAATTATTCCACTATGAGGTGCTTGTTGTCACAGGGTCTGGATATTTTATGAGCATGACTGAATTTATCTTCCAGCATCTAACAATGTAAGGTATAATGTTGTTCCTGTTTTAAAATTGGAAATAACCAAGAATGGCTGAGATGGTTTGGACCTGATTTTTTGGAGTACTTAGCATTTTATAGCAAGTTATAGTTTCACTCACAGCTTCTATTGACTCAGCTGCCTTTCTGAGAGCTCAGCACTTCTAAAAGTCAGACCTCAGGTACCTTGAGCTGGGTGCTCAAATCTGAGGAAAACAGTCAGTAACCACCTGTGAAAGTGTTGGCGTGGAATTTGCCCACCACTGCCAACAGCTCATTACCAGGGCAAGGGACCGAATTCAATTCACCAAAGTGGTAATCTGCTCTCTAAAACACAAGATTTTCCATCTTCTTTCTAAATATCTGCCTTACCTTTGGTTTTATCAAGTCATGGGCAGGAGAATTTTGTCATAGATGATTTGCAATCAGTGATGGTCACTTTTGCTAAAGACTACAAATTCAATATAGCTTTTCTATCTAATATTAGATAGACACAACACATTTTGCAAGATGCTGAGGGCTTTTTGCAAGATACCAGGTATGTTCACTTGCTACTGAGCCTGGCTTAATGACTACAGCCTCAGTTGTGGTGATGGCAACTTTGCAATTTTAAATTAAGATCCCTGCATTTGACTTGCGCTAACATTAAAGGAAGACATGTGGAAAGCACAAGGCAAAATTCAAAATAAGAAGTAGAATTGTCGGATGTTTTCTCTGTAACACATCATTACATATTAATATAATGGGAAGTCTGCCTTTGTTAAAACACTATTCCAAATAATGCTGTGACCCTGCAAAGCAGAGATAAAAGACAAGTTCTAGGTCTCAAAACTGAAGTGACGTACAGAGTATCCTACCCCTAAGCCCAAGGAAACCAGTCAAAAAACACACTATAAATTCAATAGCTAATTCAAAATACTTATATGTTTTTCTTTTGGGAAAAAGAAACAAACACGTGTAAACAGATACTAGGAGAGAGATTACAGTTTGTGTTGTTACTTCCTTCTTTTTAGAAGCTTTTATTTTATTTTATAGTATTGTATCAATAAAATAGCATTACTTCTGTCATCCTTATCATTCAGACCTCAAATTATTACCTCATAAAGCCATCACATTTTTATTGTTGTACAATCTTTTTTGAAATCATTTTTTGTTTATTAGAACTGACAATTCCCATATATAACCTTGTGGAAATAAATCTAATACTTACTTTAAAAGCACTCTGACTAAAGCCTGTATTTTCCCCTCATGGTGTAAAATCTCTGACGGTAGCAGTACACACACAAAGCTGTCCTAAGACTTCAGGCCTCTACCGCCAGTAAAAACCGATCTGCTCAGGACAAGAAGCAAAAGTCTTCTGTTGTGATTGCTTTGGTGCCTGTTTGCATCCCTCCAGAATTCAACATATCCACAGCCAAAATTGTCTCTACTGATTCCCAGCTCAAAAAGCGTTTTGTCCCCACCAGAGAGCTACTGACTTAATCTGTTGCCTGAAAAATGCAGGTACTGCAGGATCACAGCACAGTCCACTCACAGAGCCGGCTGCAAAGCAACCTGCTCGCACAGCGGGGAAGAGTGGGAACACTGCTCTCGGTGACAGCCCACAGTTAGACGGGCTTAGCCAATTGTGAAACCACAGAGTAAGTCTCCCTTTCTTCACTCCTAGCTAGGCCAGCCCAAAGCACAAAACCCCAAACCTTTACTAACGATATATTATGGCTGGGAATAGAAAGCCTGCACAGAAGCGCGTGTGTGTACACAGATACCGGCATGTTCTCACCTAGGAACTTCACACAAGCCACTGAGGAAAAGTGTAGCTGCCTTCTCGTAGCTATTCCAGCCCCAGGAAAAGTTCCTTCTTTATATTCAGAATGAATTGTCATATGTGAGTTAACTTACAATAAGAAAATGTAGAAAATATTTTAAAAAGTTGAAATACTTTAAAAAGTCAAACCTAAAAATGCTATGGGTATAAAAGTAAAACATTTCAGCATTTCTGATTGTTTTTGCAAACATGCAGCTCAGCATTTTGTTTTCTCTTTTAGACTGAGTTGCACTTGGAAGGGGATCCGTTTTTTTAAACCTCAAAAATTACTGTAAGTTGAGAGAAAAGGAAGAAGAAATGGTTTCCTACCCAGCTCTAGTCAGCCCCTTTCCGGACCGCGCTCTCTCTCTTCTCTGCCCAGATTTGTGCAGTCAACATGGGAGCAAAGCCACACGGAGGCTGGCTCTCTCAGCAGGATTTACCAAATCATTGCCGTGGCATGCACAGTTACCTGCTGTCCCCTCGCATGTGCTCCTCCTCTGGTGAGAGTCCAGCTTTCTTACAGTCTGCTAAAATCACTTGTCATGGAAGGAAAGATCCTTCCTATGTGAGCTTTGATGTGAAGAATTTATATCACTCCGTAACTGTCATTTCCTTTAGTCTCATTACAGCCCTGGAAATTGCATAGGACTATGACCATTTCTCAGAAGGCAAAATTAAGTTATTTAGTTTTGGCATGCCAAAAATTATAGCAATAGGCAGTGACGAAATCCAAAATTCCCTGCTCCAAAACATTAACTCATACCCCACTCACGCTGCTTCCCTGCTTTAGCCAGTTCTTTTCTACTTTCTTGAAATTATGGTAATTATTATATATCCCAAGATTTATAATCCACTGTCCACTTGCATGTATGTCTCCCTTTCTGTTATTGATACTTGTAAATAATTTTATTTTTTACACTACTACAGCATTTTCAGTTAATCCACAGTTTTATACCTATCTACATCTGCTAAGTCTATGCTGAAGTTCTCCCATGTCTGTAACAGCACTGCTCAAATAATGCTAAAAATGTGTCACAATGTAAAAGATACGAACTTTTCTACATTCTCATCTGGGTCAATGTTTCAGCTGTCTCCTTGAGTACTGGTAATGAGAAGACAACAAAGCTAAGAAGAATTGAAGTTATGAACAACACCTTATGACAGATTGCTTGACAGTAGGAAATGCTTACACTTTCATCAAGAAGAAAATCTTTGGATATTTGCAATAATGAATGTATTACAGTACATTCTGTACTGTACGCAATCATAGGTGTTGCTATATATGTGATCTAACTAATACAAACATACTCGTTATTTATGCAGCAGTAAAATAAATCCGACTCTTCCCTGAGGTGATATTTTATTTAAGAGGTAAACTTGTAAAGCCATTTATGTAACCATACAATTGCTTTGTAAGAAACCTGAGGACTTCTAACCTGCTGAAAGCTTTGCAAGCAGCCTTTTCATTTTCAAACATTTGGTTCCTCTTTATACAGATCCTTTCTACCAGCAGTAGCAGAAGAAGAGCACCACAGGTCAGTGATGGCAAGCACCAGTCTGTGGAGATGGCAAGACACTGCCTACCTCCACTGGTGACAGTTCTGAAATACCCCTGCTACAGAGGATGCTCAGTACCTTCTGGGTCATCTCCGTTCCATAGGGTGCCCTATGTCTCATTCTGACCTATTCTTTCCAAATTCTTAATCTATTCTGTGAATAAAATACTCTGCAGTGCCTTAGATGATGTGTGGATAATACTTTTGGAAACAACTGAGCAGTCTAAACTAAAATCTTTTGATCTATAAAATCAGAAAAAAAACTATGTTAAGACTGCTTGTAAGTATAATTTGAAATATCTTGAAGTAACACTATGGATCTTCTGTGCACATAGCTGAGAGGAAAAGGGAGTTTTCTCCTCAGACACAAAAGAGAGACAGAGGTATTTGCTTACAATATTACACGGCCTTGTCTGTGCCCAATTTGTTAGCCTTATGCCACAGGACACTTGACAGCATAATGATATAAAATTATATAAAATGTAAAGGAAAGCAAACACCTATTTTGAAGAAATACCCACTTAGCACTCGGTTCAAGTGCCTGCATCCCCGAGCTCAGCAATAACAAATTATTTCAGAACAAAGTATACATTCTGCTGGAAGGGTGGAAGGGCCATGATATATATTTCTATCACATTACATTCCTACCATCATGAATCTTAATCTTCACATTAAAGTCACAAGGGCTACTATTGTTCATATCCTTTCCATTTTCATCCCCCATCTGAATACACTCTTCCATTTGAAAAAATAATAATAAAAAAGCCTTGACACGTGCCTGGATACAGTGAATTTAAAAGAAAGAAGTTTGGTTGCTATTCCTTCCAGTTGTGAAACAGGAATTGCTTTTGTATGAGGCTGGGTCTAACAGAGTGAGACTAAACATTTATAAAATCAAGCAGGGATTGAAATATAGCATTGTGGTTACTAACATTTTGCAGCAGCATATCAAGTTTCACTTTTCATCAGCTGAATAGAGTCTGTGTGCTGGGCTATTGTGGTTCAGTAGCTGACAGCAGTCAAGTAAGTGCTGCTCTCTTCCTGGCTTAATCATTTCTATTACACTCAGTGTCAAAACAGTAATGTCAGCGAAATGGGCTTGCTGACATTATAGATTAGAATTGAGTGATTCTGAATGTCCTGTGACTGAATAGCATTTTATTTCTAGAAAATTACATATTACAATTGCAAATTAAAGTGCTTAGATCTCAACAGGCTGTATCAACAAATATGGAGCCGTGGACTCCAAGCTGCCAGGAAGATGATCTGTCATGAAATTCATGAGGTTTAATGTATATTAACAAGAGAACAACTACCTAAATATTCAGCCATGTGTTTGGAGAGGATCTGAAGAACAATCAGTTTTGTTAGGAGGGATTAATTCAGCTGCACAAGAGGTGAGAATCCCTCGGGTAATCTCAGAGATTTAAAGGATGTTGCAGAAAAAAGAAAAAAAATCCCCCATTTTCCTTCTTCCATCTGCCAACTACCGCAATTTATGAAGACGCATCTCCTGACATTCACTTGCAGAACACATTCACAGTTTAGAGAGCAGCAACAACAGCAGGCTGCAGAATTTCTGAGTGACTGACAGCTATCAAATGACAAGAAGTAGCATTTAATGACCGCAGTCATCAGGACGCTCACTGAGAAAGAGCAGGGCATTTCTGTCACCTGCCCTTTAGATGGCACGGAGAGCAACTGCGTCCCGTAGTACTCTTCCACTCTAGTCTTATAATAACCAAGTTTAAAACACACTTTCCAGAATATGAAAAGCTTTTAAATACAAGAGAGATATCTCATCTTTGTATTTTCCTAGAAAACCAGCAAATCAGAAATTACTCTGGAATTTGTAAAATAATCTGAGGTTGCTCAAGAACAACGAGTAAGACCAAGCTTAGTCAAACTACAGCAGTCAGTTGCCTTTTAGGGAGAATAACCCAATCCAAATTTTTGTCATGTTTTAAAGAAAAAGGACTGCTGCCAAAAAATGGCATTTGTATCTTTTAAAACAAGAAGAGAACTAGAAGACTTACCTCAGGCACTCGTGTTTAAACAACTGTTCTTTCCTTTTAGGAAAGAAAATCTGCAACAGCAGATCTGTAAATCAGAGAAAGGCAGTGTTGATATGATTGCTGGAAGAACCATTTAGTCTTTGATCAGAGGCTAAACTGTGTGTCCATGAAGGAATAAGATTGCACTTCATGTTCTTGCATGGCTTCTTCAAGCTTTGAATCAAGGTGGGCAGAGATAAGGGTAAGATGAAGAGTTTCTATTCCTTCCTTCAGAGAGAAGATGCGAATAAATGAAGAAATAAATGAAGTCTTAGCATACTTTGTTTTTTGTTTTTTTTTTCGTTTGTTTGGGTTTTTTTCTTGTGGTACTTCAAGTGTTTTCTTCTTTTATATCTTCTTCTCTTCTGTATCTTTTCCTTCTCTTCTGTCTTCCTCCACCCCCACCCTGGCTATTTTTCTTTCCTAACTGATCATTCCTGTACAGTTTAAATATAATTTTCTTGTTCCCTCTTTTCTCTTCTAAAACTGAACAAAAATATAAATAAGTATAAATGTATACAAACACAGCTAGAGATAACATTACCTATTTGAGATTTTTTGATCAGAGCAATGGGTCACTTTTGTTCCTCTCAATACCTTGTAACATCCCAAAAATATTCTTTGTGAAAATATGTAGCTTCTCAGATGACAAAAGAAAGAATTTTCCAGTTATACCAATTCTCTCATTCTTCACTGCTTTTTTTCCCCCTTTAGTAACCATTCTTTAACTGTGGAGTCATAATCAGAAGATGAATTCCCAGTGGCTGGTATTCTATCAGCTAAAGCAAGATAAATATTAGACAGGCTTGTGTTTTTGTCTTTAGATATATTCTTCTGAATGAAAAAATACATTCATCTAGCCTGAACTGAAATTTATTCACAGCCTGCAAAAGTTTATATGAATTCAGAATATCATTTGCAAGAGCTGTCATGCAAGGAGAAAACATAAACATATTATTCATTCATGGGAGTACTTATTTCCAGAAACCAAAGTAATAGGCCATCATTTTCAAGACTGTCTGGAAGTGGATTTAATTAATCACCAGAAATAACGCTACAAAGCAACAGACCCTCAAAACAAAAACTAAAGAGAAGTTTGCAAGTAAGGAAAAATAAGTAGGAAACATTTGATCTTAATACTTTTTGTAAATTACTAAAAATATTTATCAGATACTAATATGCCAGTGTCTTGTGAGTAATGTGGAAACAGGGAAGAGATTATGTTTGCGGAATAAATCAGTCGTCTTCAGTATCATGACAAGGTAACGTTTATGAAGAACAATGAATGAGAGCTGGGGAATAGAGTAAGACTCCATGTATTAATATAATTCATCATATTACAAAATTAATATTAAATGCAAGTCACTTGTGCCACGTGATGGAACATAAATAAGTTTTCACTTAATTCTCAGCATTATTATTTTGAACCAGAGTTCACAAGGCATGAGTTAGGCAGCAAAAAACATGAGGTTATGTTTAAAAAATGGTCATGCTTTTAGATTCTCTTCATTTCCTTGATAGTTTTTGGGTAAATAGGGCAGGGGTGTGTCTCTTCAATATTTTCTCTGCAATCAGTCATAAAGGTTAGGTACACATTTTAAAGAATCAGAGCCAAGAACCTAGGTTAATCCCCAAATCCAAGATAAGATATGATTTTTGTAAGTATTATTGTTTTTAATTTTTGAGTTGAAATTCCTGATGCAACTGGGAGAACAAGGAGTTCTAGTTTTCTCCTGAAGATGTAAGAGCCAGCTTCGGTCCCATATACATAAGGAAATACATTAGTAGCAGAAGATGCTGACACGTTTACCAACTGTGTTTTGACAAGATTTTTGCAAAAGCTTCATTATTTTTGCTCAATAAATGATTACTGAGAAGCCACAGCTTTACCCAGTTATATGTCTGGCAACCTCCTTTGTGTAACTGAATAAGAAAGTGTGTCCTCATTTCATATTTAGCAGAAAGCCAGTCATGCACGTAACAAAGGTATAGGCGAGGAATAAAGTGTGCCAGGAATATAAATATTTGTTATGTGTAATCACAGAACATCTGTTGCTCTCTCCCCATGGGTGGTCCAGCTCCAAAATATCCCCAGCTTTTGCACCTTTTGCTATGCAGCCCAGATAAAGTAACGCTATACAATATCTTGATTAGTGCTGCTTGCTGCTTTCCACAGGCTAATACTGCTTTTCTGGGTGAACCTACTGTACAGGTGCAATAATCAAAACAGTTACCTAAAGTCAAAAAGAGAAATTGCAAGAGTACATCTGGATAAAAATACACAACTTAAGCTGCACAGCCAGTTTTGATTCATTTATTTTTACAGTTACAAATATACCCTCTGTTTTTTCCTGTTACTGTTTTCCTCGCCCTTTATCAATAAAGAAATTATTTCTTCCTACTCTTAACTGTAGTGGTGGTGGCTCCTTGGGTCACAAAGCTAAACTGTTTGACTCCACAAGAGTAAGTGCAATATGATCTTTCAAAGGGTTAGTTAGGGCCAACTCTGTTGTAGTCGTAGTATTAACTCTGCATTCCTTCTGCCTTTCTCTTCCCCTTGTCTCCCCCAGCCCCTCTCTTTCACTTTTGCAGGGCAGAAGGGGGGATCTTCTCACACAGCAGAGCGCTAAAGCTCTCTCCAGATGCTTCAGTCACATCATTTCTCCGGAAATGCAATGGAAGGGCATTTCTTTGCAAGGAATGCTCTCAGTATTGTCTTTATTAATGTGAGGTTGTTCCTTTCAAGTGAATATGGCAAACTCAATATTAAGAATGAAAACAGAACCTGAACTAATAAGCTACAAAAATCCCCTTGTTTGTGAACTGTAGACTTTACACTATTCTGTTATGAGGCCTCTTGCATCTCTTAAAATCCAAAGTGCCCGGTTGCAGATGTGCAGAGTGACTTGACTATAGGCTTATTTTCAGCAAAGGTCTACCAAACCCTCAGGCATTCCTCAAACGTGATTTTGCCCCAGTGGTCACTTTTGCCTTCTCCCTACCCCCAAAGGTCAGTCAGTCCCTTCTGCCTGTCCACCTCCGTCTCCATTGCTCTTCCCCTAAAGAACGGACATAATAAAACGTATAGGCACCTCAGGTAACTTTTATTATCTTCCAGTGTCATTTTCAAACAGGGAGGCTGAAAACACATTAGAGCCCTTGGCTTTCCCAGATTTTCGCACATCCAGAAGAAATGTAAAGGGCAGGTTTGATTTCCTCTGCCCCCTTCCCTCTCCCTGCCCTGGGACAGGCTCATTTCCATTCCCTGGGTTGGGAGGTGTGACTTGGGGGGGGGCAGCATCCTACCCACTCCTCGGCCAGCCCACGGCCATCACACTCACCTCCCAGCCCACCCGCTCACTCAACATTCTGCTCAGGGCTGCTCACCGAAATGGCCAGCCAGC
>SAYO01035080.1:404999-417282 GCA_004023745.1 Recurvirostra avosetta
GGACAGAAACTGCCCTGTCCTATAACCCTCAGCTGCACTCTCCTGGTTAAAACTGAAGCTCCCCTGTCATCCTGGACAGGGAACAAAGGCGAACACTGACGTGCCCAGCTCACATGCAACACGATGGCCAGGCAGCTACACATAAATGGTCACGGTTTACCTTTCTTTGGATAAATGTGGCTTGCAGGTTCTAATGCAGCAGTGAAGCACTGTTCCCCAGTTCTGTACTCTTCTGCAAGTTTAAACAAATCTACATTGAGTTGAATGAGTACATCCCTATGGACCAAGACCTGAAAATGAACATTTACTTATTTTCTAAGGATTGGCTACGTGAATTAGGGATGGATTATCAGATTCACTTAATGAGTCTTACTTGTCCTTTCTTGTAAAGACTAAGCTTATTGATTTCAGTCTCACCTAGTCTTTTCTGATGTTTTATTTATTACTAGAATACTCATTTATTATATTCACATATATGAAATAAGTGTCACTGAAAACAGAAAGGCAAACAGAAGGAAAAGCTATAGTTTTTCAATATTGTTTCACCTCCTACTTCAAGTCTGTCATGGGTTTCACACACTAAGTTCTGCATCAGTTGAACAACCTGAAGCACAGCCCTTAGCAAGGTAAGTCTCCGGTGTCTTCCTTCCCCATAAATACATGTGTGGTAGCTCCTGAGCCCGCACTTTCCTGGAACATTTTAAACACAATGCATAAGTTGCCAACTCCTACATGAAAAATATTTTTTTCTCCAGATGACAGTATATAAAAGATAAAAGATGTTGTGCTGCTGTATTTTTTTTGTTCTCTAATTTTGACTTTTACCTTATTTTTTTGTCCTAAATTCCTAGGCAGATCCTGTATACTTGTCTACTGTATCAGAAACTAAATAAGTCATTTTCTCCACCTGCAATAAAATAACCATTCTCTGCAGCTCTGCTTTAAACCTACCAAAGGAAAGTGAACTCTTCATGAAGCCAAATAATCCTTTGGATCAGCATTTCTGTTTTAGTCAGCATGAGTCAATATTATATTGACTATATAACCAATGATCTGCTTAGAAAATGAAGGTGACTTTTTTTTTATGATCAGGGATTTGTAGTTTCCTTTACAAAAATTACTCTCAAATCTTGACATTTTCTTCTTCAGTAGGATGAGTCTAGCTCTATGGAGAGCAATCAGAAAAAAACCAGGTTAATTCACAGTGTTTAGACTATGTATGTGTGGATAGTGCTTCTGGCTGCCAATCCATTTTAAAAAGAAGGAGACAAGATATAAAGGCTGTTTCACTGTTGTAGAGGTTGGACAAAAGAACAGTGCAGAGACAGAACACCTCCATCACAGCTAAAGAGCGTTCTCAATTCTCCCTCCCTCTTGTTCTTATCTCCCTCTCAGGTTACCACATTTTCTGTTCCCCTCATGCCATTGCAGTAGCGCTGAGGACAAGTGAGATAATGCTTGGCCCAAATCCAGGCAATCATTTTGGAGTAATTAGTTTAGGCACTGCACACCCAACCCATACTTTTTTTTTCAGGTAGGTATCAAGTGGCTCACGTTACCTGATTACCTGCCTGTGTCTGGATGGCCAGCCCCAAGGTTCAGTTAAAGCTCGTCCCCAGGTAGCGAACGAGGGCTTAATTGAATGTGTTGGTTTGTTCTGGGGAAATCTGGCTCTGCTGCAATGAGTTATTGCTCCTCCTGCTGCTGTATGCGATCTCCCTTTTGCTGTTCTGCTTCTTTGGCACTTCTAGCCCAAGAACAAAGTCTATGCTGTGATGACCTTGGACCCACTGTTAATTCTGATATTGTTTCTATTTTTTTTTTTGTTATTATTTATTTGGAAAGCTGGGGAAGAGCAATGTGTATTGTGAGGGACAAACAACTCTTCATCCTGAGAAACCATAGGCACAAGTTCCTAGGTGTGCACTTTTCAGGTGGATGCTAGGATTTGCAAAGGTACACACGGTGAGCATCCCCTGCCTTCCCACTGATTTTCACATAAATTAGGCATTATTAGTTGTGCATCAGAAACACACTCCTGTTGCATTCAATCCTCACATGACAAATGCTGCATAGGGACATAAGATGACTGCTGTGGACATGCACTTTATGCAATCGGCTTCCTTGCTAGGACGACAGTTTTGCACTACTTACTCTTCCCCGCCTCATCCAGTGCTTTCTGATGGACCCTTTGCCACCCCTCCTCATGCACCCCTCTAGCCCAGGGTCTCTCTGAGCCAAACCCCTCCCCTCAGTGCACATTAACCAGCAGTGGTGTCTTCCCCACACCCCTTTGCCTACGTGCCTCCTCCTTGACCGCAGGGGACTCTTCTAAGGGCAGGAAAGAGCTATGTCTCCACCTCATCCTCACCTTGCCTCTCTGCTGTGACTGTGAGCCAGGCTGCAGCTTTATGCCGGCTGTGAAGGCAGCCTTGTGCTGTGGATATACATCCACCAGGAATTGGACCGAGGCTGCTAACAGCTTCACAAAGACAAGAGCAGAGCTGTTGGATGCTAAAGGCTTCCAGCCAGTACTAGCCTGGATCAGATACAGATTGGCAGCCTCGGGGTGCATGGCTCCAATTTCCCATTACCAATTCCCCTGAGCTGCTCAGTCTCCCATGGTGAAAGCTCTAATTTAGGAGAGATCCAGTAGGGCTGCGTTGTTCTTTTCCTCTCTGCTTTGTTTCTAATTTTTAGAAGCGAGTCCATGAATTCTTGCAGCCAGATGCCCGCTGGCTCTCAGGTGAATGTAAGCAGGCATCCTGAGAATAGTTCAGCTCAAGAACTAAAGCTGTGGTCGCTATTTATATTCCTAGAAATCAGACCAAATAGCAGTATTTCAGTCCCATTTCACCTAGCTGATTAGCTTTGCAATCAGTGCATGAAAGAATTGAATTCATCAGTTGCTCAGAACTTTGAATAGCATAACCCAAGCAATGGAAATAAAACAGTGGAAAGACAATTATATTTATTTAAACAATTAATTGCAAGGCAAAAAAAACCCTAGAAATATATTTCCAGTTGGATTTTAATTCAAATTTGGGGTAAGAGGTGCAAGCTATTCTTGCAAGAAACAGTAACTATGTTAATACAATGTTGTTCAAGAGGGACCTTGGTGATTTCAGCGTTACTTGAGTTCTTTAGAAGAAGGCCAGATTCGGGACTGGCATGAATGGATTATTTCCTTCGAAGCTGGCAGAACTGTGATGATAGCAACAGCTGAAAGTCTTGCTCTGCTCTGCATCAGTGCTATTATTATTGCAGTTTTCATCCAGTAAAACTAAGTAGATCAACATAGTTATGACTGGCTCCAAGTTTTTCAGCAGCGTGGGAGAAATTGGATGTCACTCTCCAGTGGACGAGGTTCCAGGGACAGGCTCCTTCTGCCAACGGAAAGACAGTAGGAGGAGAAAGGCATGTTTAAGATGGAGCAATGTGGGGAGCTGGGCTTCCTGCTGCCCCTGCAGCAATCAGGGCAATAAAGGAGAAAGGGTAGGGCTGTTCTGGTAGTGACTGCCCTTTCCTCATGGCCTGTGGTAGCGGCCCCTCCACCTTGCCCCATGCCAGCACCAGGGAAGCAGGTCCCAGGGCAGGGTGGCGTGAACCCAGGCAGCCCCTCCAGGCCCAGCCTCCTCTGCCTACAGCCCAGCACCAACCGGAATAGCAGACTGGGAAAACATTAGCATCAGGTCTATGGATGCTTTCACCCCACCGCATACCAGGTGTGACGTGAACGTGCCCACTGTTAGCAAAGCAGCAGTATCCTTCCCTGCTAAAGGAGCCCCCACATCTCACCCAGGAAGCTCTGCCTTCCTCACCCCACCATCTCTCCAAACACCCTTCAGCAGCTCAGCAGCATGCCCACCACCACCACCGGCGTCCTCGCCACAGTCTTTGTACAGGGAACAATTACCAACATCGTGCCCCAAAAGCTTAGTGGCGTGAAGGGAAAACAACACAGCGTGAAACAGAAATGGGGAACATAAGGTCCCCACACAGCATTACCTGACTTGAAATCACCTCTTCTCTCATTCAGTAGCAGCCTTTGTATTAGGGATGGGCAGAAACCCAGGGTCCACATATGTTAGGGAAGAGGAAAGGTCCTAAGTTTAAAATGAAAAAGTTCAGCTTGATACATGTTGGTTTTTCTGGGCTTTCTTTAGAACTGAGGCACAACAGCAAAACAGGCTCCTGCTATTACAGGCAAGGTCTCAATTTCATTACATTTTTCTAACAAAATAAATGCTGATGGTTTGTCTATTCCTTTGTCTTTTTTTTTTTCTGAGCTCTTTCAATTCTTTTAAGAAATACAGACTTATAGTATCTGGTTTTGATGGATGCGGTTTCTGGTAGAATGGCAAAAAGATAAATAATGTAATTACTCATTTCTCATAGAATGGGACTATATCTGAAGCATAACCAAGAAACATTAAGAAGAGATTGTATGAGTTAATGGAAAAAATCTGGAAAAGCCCAAGGAGCTGTGGATCAATCACCTTGCCATCTGACCCACTACGTGGCACGATGGCAACTTAAATTAGTTAGAAAGGACAGATCAGGATTTGTGGTTTAAACAAACAGAATTAGCAGTGGATAATCCAAATTTTGCCAGTGATGTTAAGAAAATCTTCGACAGGAATATTGTTCTTTCTCATCAAAAATACTGTCAGCCTGTGGGGAAGATATACTTCTTGACAAATAATCCGAATGTGATAAAGACATAATCTAGTAATTATTTTGGACACATAAGACATGAAAATTAACAACATTTTGTCCACTGCTTTTAAGGGCATAGTCTCATAACTGAATTAGGATTTGCAGCAAGTTTGACAGTTCACTACTTTTTGCTGACGCACTATTCAATGGAGAGATTAGAAAAGGATGTAAAAATCATCAGGCAGAAGGTCTGACAAACCATTCATCTCAACACCCTGTAAAGATAATTCTCAACTATCTAAGATGGATATTGAAGAGGTTCTGGCAGATAAACAGACTGGCAATAAAAATCTCTAGGGAAGCATTGATTTCCCATCATTTCCAAAGAAAGAATGGATTGCAGAAAACAACTGGCTACACAGGTGTACCGTGTTCAGTACACCATTTCAATCTCTCTGCTGCCCCTCAAAAAAGAAAGGATTCTGTTATTCTGCAATAAGGGAAATCATAGACAAGCGTAGGTTTGATCAGGAAAGAGCTAAATAAAAGCAAATTTTTGTATTTTAAAACCAGACACAAGGATCTATCAGCAATTTTCCTGTTGGCTGGAAATGTTCAAAACACATTTGAAAAAGAAAAGAACTGTGAATAGACAGACTTACTCTGAGGCAATATTAATCATTGATATCTTCATTTAATAGTCATGATGGGTTTCACTGCAGCTGCACCATATACCTGCAGAGGGGATATATTGTGCAGCATTAGGAGCTGTATGGATGGGAAACTGTGACCTTGAGATCTATGGTTCCTTCTGCGTGTTTTCTGTTTGCTGGAAAAAGGACCTCACGGTTACTTGCTTGTGGTCCATATTTTGAAGATGAGATGGGGGAGGAAGCTCTGTCATCTCCTGCCCATTTGCTGCATTGGAAAGCAGCAGCTTCCTAATGCACTATCTATCTACTGCACTCCTGTCTCTGCTCACTTGCCTGGACCCACCTCCCATATAGCTCATGCAGGGACTATGAAGGGACTTCCTTTAAGCTCATCTTTTAGCACAAGATCTACTTATATTTAGAGAAGAAAACATCACTTTTTTATCCATTTGTATGCAGTAGGGAGTTTTTGGTCAATTTTCAGCCTCAGTTCTGTTTTTAAAAGTTTGGGATTAATCAGCAAACCTGGGAAAAAAGCAAAATTAGGATGCTTTGGAGTTAACTCTGTCATCACTTTGACAACCAAACAGTGCCTGGTCTGACAGCTTCCTACTCCTCCTGTCCTGAATATTTTGTCTACTGCCTTTTCTTCAAACAAGTCATCTCATTTCATCAGCCCACTGTAAACACAACTCCTCTCCTCCTCGCTAGGTCAGAGGGAAGTACTTAACACGCTGGAACTCACCAGTACCAGTTACTTTTGTCTTGACAACTGAAATTTTGACAGAAGAGAGAAATGGAGGAACCCCATGAACGTTTGGAGCCATTAAACGTACACCCGAGCACCCTCATAGCTACTATTACCAATTAACAAAACCCTGGCAGAGTATGGAGGAAACTTGCGATCCGATTCTGTAAATACTCACCCACGCGAGCAGGGCTGCACAGCTGAGTGGCCTTGCTGAGGTTACTACCAATGCCCATGTGGATAAAAAGTTTCCTACGTGCTTAAGCGTTTGCAGGAATCCTAATCTTCGCCTGAGCTTTTTGTAAGCGTGTGATATGAAGAACAGTTCTGAGAGTTTTCATCACTTGTCATATTTTTGTAAATTATCCTACGCATTTTAAAGTTTTCATTATTCCAGTAGTTACCATGTTTACACATAGACACACCAGATAGGTCATGGTATTTGACTCTGGACTTCTTTTTTAATTAGTTTTGCTGACCAGGGACTCGCTGTTGTTGAAACAGATGTTGCAGCCCAATAATAGCTCTCAGCTGCCAACAGCAAACTGTGGAACTCAGCCCTCGCCATGCAGAACAAATGAGTGCAATAAGGGGCCGGTGAGCTCCAGACAACAGCGGCACTCCACAACATGCTCTGTCTTAAGGCATGTAAAATTCTAAATGCACTTCTTTTTCTCATCTAAAATATAACGACTGAGCAACTCTTTCCCAAAAATGCATGTAATGCCACAGAATAAATGCATTCTTTTCATTCCTTTATCCTGCATCTTGTTTAACTATCTTATTTTTGATATGAGTTACATGCAGCAGGGATCAGAAAGGCTCTTCCAGACTTGAAAAGAAGACCTGGTGAAGGCAACCTGAGGCCTCAAGTGAAGCCTCCAACAACTCATGTCTTGTTCTGACAAGTACCAAAGGGAACTGTAACACTTGCTCTCTAAGGGAAGAATGAATTGACTCACCTGTGAACACTTGCTGGCATTTCTTTAGGACTGAGGTTCTGAGACAAGGAGATGATCATCCCAAATAATATCCTCTTCTGTATGATAAATTACAAGGGTTGAAAGGTATATGTATTTTTCTGCCTGGGAATTACACTTTTTCACCTCCATCGATTTCATTAAATATCTGAGATGCAGATTATGTAAAACCAGACTTCCTTTTTTCCATCTTGTATGTTAAATTATTAACATCCACTGTTTCTTTATAACCTTCTTAAGTCTTTTAGGCTATTTCTTTCACCTTAGAGGGAGTTATTCAGTACTATTAGCCCTTCTTATGTATAACTCATTTTGTAACATTAATAAAAATATTACATAGATTAGGCACGGTGTTGACCTCTGCACATCTTTGTACCTGTTTATCTTTCAACAAGGGCATGAATATCTTTCTTAGATTGAATGGTATATTAATTTACTAGCAGACACATTGATACTGTGGAAACAATGTGTTTCTGCAAAGATTTCTATCCCACATGCAAAAGTAGGAGTATCAGTAGGCACAGCTATTTAACAACAGGTGAAAGCAGTCTTGAAAAGCAATGATGTTTCTGCAGTGCTGGTGGAGAGCAAATTAGATAACAGCTTATGGTGTAATATAGTCTAAAATTTGAAAAAGCAAGAACCCATTATTCACATGGTTACAAATACACAGAGCCGCTAAGTCTCATGTACAGTTACTGTAAGGCTTGACTTAAGAAACTGTTCATTTTTCAGTATTTTAATACCACAAAAATGCCAACAAGTTACAAAGGATTCGGAAAACAAACAAGCAAGCAAACAAAAAAACAGTTAAGAGAAAGCTAGAAGGACAGCTGAGGAATGGAGGAGTGTTGGGTTGACCTAGCATCAGTGATGTGGGAGTAGCTAACAGTAGCTAACTGACGGAAGCGAACAGAGCACCGGTCCGAAATATGGGAGACAGGATGCCATTCTTCAAATAATTTGATTTGGCTAACCTATATTTTGTACCCATCAGGGCTTTTCCAGCACCATCAGTGAGATTTCCAAATCCCTTCTGTCACTTCTCACTTTGTGCATCTCACTTTGAATGTCACTGTGATTCATCAATAAAACCCTTCTGGGATCTCAGCATTATTATTTACAACTATCGGAAGTGTTTAAAGCAGAAGTAGATAAACATTACGGTGAAGAAAGACCACCCAACATAGACCAGGCTGCTGGAAAAAGGGATAAATCCATCCTCAGCTCCTGTGCCCGTGCAACCACACCATGAATGGCTGCTTACAAATGGTTCAGAAGAACCAGTGGTCTACCCTGGAACACCCAAAGACCACCCAATCTCTGGAAAGAGCACAAGGGGAGCACCAAGCACAGGCAGCTGAAGGAATTGGGCACAGGGTCACCTTTCCCTGCCAGTGTATCCTTAGTGCTGAGCGGGGACAGGAACGAGGAAATCAACTGAATGAGGAGTTTTCTGTTTCCTCACATCCTCTGTAGCTATATCATGGTTATAACAAGGTGGCAATAATATTTGGGTATCCACTAGATCTATGAGATCCTGATTTTACCGGGCATTTGTGAGCACAGTAAAAATGAAATGAAAAGGGAAGGATTTAGAACAAATACTGGCTTGGGAACCTTTCTCTAACACATATACAATATATAAATTTGTCTAGTAAAGTGAGTACCGCATAGATTAAAAGGCTTGTTCAGTCCTGGTCTGCACAAAGCACAGTAGACCACAGAAGCCACAGCCTTTCCTCTCTTCCTGACAAACACAGTTTTCCCTGCTCATGGTGATTGAGAATGCCGCTCCAAAGATCATTTCCCAATCTCACTGTTTTGATCATGTTACAGCTCTCTCTCTTTGCCTCATCTCTGCCTCGTCAAACACAAGCTAGCAGGCTTCATTTCGCAGCCCGCTCTTGTCTCAGAGTCAGCGCTGATGCCCCTCCTAATCCATCTGTGTTAAATTTTTACATTTGTAAGCAACCACATCTGTGTGACTCCTTGTGTTGTGAAGAGTTTGCTGTAAACATCCACAAAGTCAGTTGTTTTTCAGACCTTTTCTTAAAACTCCTTTGCCCTTACACTCGGGAAAGAAACCAGTAAGACTTCTGATGGGCTGAGACCTCTGCTCATCTGGCTGACAGACACTGCCTCTGCTTGTACTCCTTCTGCAGTGGCTTCTGCTGCGGTCCCTTGCTCTGTTCTTAGACTTGATGCCAAAGTCTTGCCTTAGTGGCAAAGCCAACCAAGGGTGTTCCTGCTTCTCCCAGACTTAAGCAGAAATGAGCTCAAGATTAGTCAAGCAATTTACTGTATCCAACTTCCGGTAGCTTCCTGGGCAGTAGGTGCCTACAACTCCCTGCAAGCCAGATGTCTTTCAGGTACCCCTATTTGTAGTTCCGAAAACATAAGGCATTCCCTTGGGAGTACAATGGCATTTAAAGGACATTTTGAGAAACTGACATGACAGCAATCCCCTCTCAAAACTGTGGAACAAAGCGCTTTCCCACTCATGCAACAACTTTCCCCATCCTTCTGCGAAAAAGAGCAAACTCCTTTTGTTTGGGAAGGACCACATTTACACAGCCCCCAAGAGAAAAAAAGAAAAAGTGGGAGGAGGAAAGAAAAAAGGAAGGAAGGAGGAGGGAGGAGAAGAAAGAAAAAGAGAAATGAAGGTATCTTGCATACATCTGAATTACAGGAAAGCATCTGGCTCATGTCTGTAACAAAGGGAATAAGGATCACATTCCCAGAGACACATAAACATTACTCCTAAGACAGAAAGTATGATTCATTTTGCTAGCCTAAAAGGAAAGGGATCGTTTGGCCTCCCTGCCAGCAAAGTAGACAAAATGTATTGCAGACATGTATGTAGCACAAGAGTCGTCTCATGTGCTTTTACTTCACTGCCGGTCGCCAGAGCATTGCGCGGCGCTGGCTCCTTGAGCAGCCTGGCAGGCTGGTTGCAGCGGCCTCCCGGAGCAGGCGAGCACAGCCGGATCGACATCGCACGCCAAGGACGACGAGAGTTGGACCGTCGTGAGGAGGAGGAATTGTGAGCACGTTTAACGCTGTAATCTTAGTCCACCGATAATTGTCCTACTGCTGGGGAAGCCTGACACAGATACCCGCCTCTGCAGGGGCATGTCTCCAGGTTAAAAAGTGGCAAAGGATATCAAATGGAGCATAACGGAGCAAGATGGGAATGGGAATCAGTGTAAGATATGAGGGCAATGCACACTTACTCATTTTAGCTTTTTTCTATTTCATACATAGATCTGTAGCAGCTTTTAAAGGTATGAAATTTGTTTCTGCATATGCGTGCTTTTACATGCAATATATGCTCTTTATATGCATGTATGAGCAGCTAACTTACAGAATTCATGCCTCCTTGTGTGTTTTGCGTATTAGAAGTGTTTTAGAAATGAACCAAGCTTTCTGGCTTTGAGTGTAAGACAGTAACTAACTGAAGGCAATTATGAAGAATTCTCCTTTATTGGCAAACTATACCCTTAATGCCTTCCCTGAGGTTTTTGTTTTTCGGGGGGGGCGTGGAGGTGGGGGTGCCTTCTTCTAGAGCATCTGGAGGAGGTCAGCCCTGGAGCCAAATTTCAGCCTGGAGAGCAGTACAAGCCTGTTCCAGGAAGGCAGTTCCTCTGTTCCTCAGAGAATTGTCCAGACTTTATGGGTTTGTCTACATTCTTCTCTGCTACAGCTAGGTGTGTAGTCAGGCATTTTTATCATGCTTCCTTGGCACGCTACTATAGCACTTTTGCATTTTTATATTTTGAAATCCATCCTGTTTCCCTGGTGCTGTTCCATTCCCAGTTGCTGGCATCCGTAAGCACATGTGATACAACCCAGGAGATATTTTCAAGGACACTTAGTTTTCCTCCCCAGACTGCACTCTCCCAATTGTAAAACCTTCCTTTTCCCTCCTGGCGCTGCAGTGCTTTCATAATACAGAAGGAAAACAGCATCTTTTCATTCCAGCATTTTCTCTGCACTGCGTGCCATGGCCGGTCAGCTCAGAAGCCCAAACGTTGAGTTTTTCCAGCAGAAGCAAGCTCCAAGATCACTCTAAACTGCAGCGAGAGGGACTGAGCAGGAGGAAATGCATCATTTCAAATGGAACCGAAATCCCTTAATTAGGTTAGAGGGGCATTTTCTCAAGGAATTTTGGGGAAGGTTATCTTGTAGGCACAATAACTAAGAAATGAAATGGATCATAAAGAAAATTCTTTGGGCTTTTTTTTTTCTCTTTTTCCCCAGTGCCCATCAAGGAAATGTTTCCCTTATAAATCAACTCACTTCTTCTTATTAAAAGTGATTTGATCATGTAGGCCTGGGGCAACACAGAGTTATGTGAAAGTTGATATCAGAAAGTGAGGGAAAAGAGAGAATTAAAAGCAAGATGAGGGAAGTAGATAGGACACCAACTGCTTATGTGGTGTGCCCGGTGGAAGCCAATGGGTCTTTCAACATGCATCTAAACTACTTCTATTGGATTTTAGAATGAAATTAAACAAGTCATGTTTTGTTTTGTGGGAGGCACACTGAACTCACCGTCTCCATCTTCCCCTTTTCATACCAGCAGAACTAATCACCATTAAACCTTAAACAAGAGAGAGGGTCTTATATTAATTCTTGAAGAAATGATTTGCAGTTCTGAAAACAAAAGTGTGGTCCCACCTCTGCAGCTAACTTTCTGTTGCAGAGAAACGCAACAGAGCAAAGGTGCTCCCTTTTTCTCTCCCACAGATCTCCCACAACAGCCTGTCTAGCAGCTCCACAGCCATCACCTTGTGGGTTTTTGTCTTCCTGTCGCATCCACGCAGAGACCCGCGCTCGGGTATCTCCTTGCAGAACCACACGCATCATGTGCAGCGGGATGCCACCGATCAACAACGCCGCCCAGCGAGGGGCCTCGAATAAAATACGACAAGAAGGGTGCAAACCTCACCCCAGAGGTTTATAAGAGGTATAATTTCAGTGCCGATGGCACACGGCTGTTTGGGTGGACGGCGGGCAGTGCCAGCCGAGGACAGTGCCGCCCGTCTGCTGCCCTGGGCTGCCCTCTGAAGGCTGAACGCAAATCCACAGCCACGGGTGAAAAGCGCTTCTCCGGCTCCACAGCAAATTGTTTGGAGGGGGGACGCCGAAGTTTTGCTGCTGGGGAACTCTGGGAAAGGCAAATAAAGGAGAGCTGCATTTGCAAATGTTATCAAGCCAAAAAAAAAAAAAAAAAAAAA
>SAYO01035080.1:417292-441677 GCA_004023745.1 Recurvirostra avosetta
CCAGAAGTATGAAAATTAACTTCTCCCATGCCAGCATCCTCCCATGACTCCACCTGACATCATCTGAAGTGCTGGGAGCAGCACTGGGCACAGCAGCCCATGCCTCCACCAGGAACACCGGCACTTTGGCCCAATACTTAGACAAAGCCTTGGACTACTGAATTTGTAAGGTGACAGTGAAGAAAACTGCAGCCCAAGGTACATTACACTGCGCTTTTCAATAAGAAGAGTTGACAGTGTTTGACCCCGAAAGTGGTGTGTCTATCAGACTTTGCAAACATGGATGTTTTTAAGGGTGCACTGAATAACTCTTTATTTAGAGGGAATTCCATAGCCCAGAAAGGTTCCATTGCTCCTCTGTTATGCTTACCAGTTCACATGTACCTTAGTCCTAATTTGCACTGTAACTCCATGAAGATTGCTCCTGTATTTAAAAAAAAAATAAAATATTTATTTCTACTTTTAAAAGATTTAAAGCTTATACAACTTCTAAGTGTTGTTATTTTGTTATTTTTATTCTTTTCCTGTTATGTGGAGCAGGAAACACTTGCATATGTGGCTGTTCTCAAGTTCTAGTGGATTTTTTTTTTCTTTTCACTTCTGAATCACAGAAAAACATGGAATGGTTGAGGTTGGTAGGGAAGTCTGGTCCAACCCCCTATAGAGCCTGTTGCCCAGCACCACGTCAAGACAGCTTTTGGGTATCTCTAAGGATGGAGACTCCACAACCTCTCTGGGCAACCTGTGCAGGTGCTCAGTCACCCTCACAGTAAAAAAGTGTTTCCTAATGTTCAGACAGCACCTCCTGTGTGTCTATTTGTGCCCATTGCCTCTGGTCCTCCTATCACTGGATACCACTGAAAAGAGCCTGCATCCATCCTCTATGCACACTCCCTGCTAGTATTTATATACATTAATAAGATCTCCCCCCCCAATACTTCTATTCTCCAGGCTAAATGGTCTCAGCTTTCACAGCCTTTCCTCATAGGAAAGAAGCTCTGGTCCCTTCATCAGCTTAGTGGTCCTTTGTTGGACTTTCTCCAGCATGTCCATGTCTCTCTTGTACTGCGGAGCCCAGAACTGAACACAGTACTCCAGGTGTGGCCTCAACAGTGCTGAGTAGAGGGGACTTATCACTTCCCTCCACCTGCTGGCGACGCTCACAATGCAGCCCAGGATACAGTTAGTCTTCTTTGCAGCAAGGGCACCTTGTTGGTTCATCTTCAAATCAGTGTCCACTAGGACCCTCAGGCCTTTTTCTGCCAAGCTGCTTTCCAGCTGGCTGTCCCCCAGCATAAATTGGTGCACGGTGTTGTTCCTTCCTAGGTGCAAGACTTTGCACTTCTTGTTGAACTTCATGAGGTTCCTGTCAGCCCATTTCTCCAGCTTGTTAATGTCCCTCTGGATGGCAGCATGACCCTCCGGTGTAAGAGCCAATCCTCCCAGTTTTGTGTCTCTGCAAGCTTGCTGAGAGTACACTCTGTCCCATTATCCAGATCATTAAGGAGGATGTTGACCAGGATCAGACCCAGTCTTGACCCCTGGGGTACACTGCTGGTCACTGGCCTCCAATTAGACTTTGTGCCACTGATCCCCACCCTCTGTTCCTGGCCATTCAGCCAGTTCTCAGTCCACCTCCCTGTCTGCTCATCCAGCCCATACTTCATCAGCTTCTCTGTGAGGATCTTACGGGAGACAGTGTCAAAAGCCTTCCAAAATTCCAGGTAGGCAATATCCATTGCTCTTCTCTCGCCTGGTAGGCCAATCATTTCCTCATTACAGGTTAAATAGGAATAGACCCTCTGCATGTAAACGGTATACAGAAACTTGAAAAAGTAGAATATACTCAGTTTTTCATGGCATTTTGCAGCTGCTTTTTATCAATATTGAAATGAAAATTTCAAAAAATGCACTTAAATACCACCCTGTATGACACTTCTCCTTTGCCTAAAAAATATTACTAGTTTAGGTTAAATGATATAAACATCAAATTTAATGAATCCTGAGAAAAGGACAGATCAGTTTCAAAGCCTGTGAAATGTAAACTGCTTCATATATTTATTTTCTTTCTGAACCCTTTCTGGTTCTGACCAGCTCAACCTGGACAATGTCTAAAGGGCACCGACATTTTGACCAGTAGTGAAAGCACAGGGGACCAATGGAAAGGACTATGTACAACTGTTTGAACCATTTTCATTGGAAATGAGTCAGAGGCTCAAAGCAATAGTGCCCTGAGCCCATTTCTAATATAAACTAGGACATGCTCAGCTGTTTAAGCCTGTCTTATCAGGAGATTCATTGCCACTACAGGGTCATTATCTACTCTAGCAAAGACATAAAGCACATGTTGTTTGCCTGCAAATATTCCTACAGTACTTTGCAGTGAGAACAATTCTGCTTTTACCTTTTTATAAGCTGAGCCCTTTGCCTATCAGCAATAATTCATTCCTATGTTCTTTCTACTCAGCTTATACATAAACAATCCCCCTCTGGTCTGACTGTAAAGCTATGTTTTGAGGCTTTGCCATCATATTCCAAAATAAGTTTATTTTCCTGTATAAATTTTTACCTATGAAAATTTTATTAAATAACTAAAATACAGAGACAGAGTAAAGACCTATTTATTTATGCTTTTCCACATGTACAAAGAAGCGGTTTAAAGTGCTTTATGCAGTCTGTACCATATTGGATTTCATGAAAATTTAAAGTAAATACTGGTGATTTACAATTTCATATATAAAACCTTCTTTTTTCTCCCAGAGCAATGTATATACTCTTCTATCTAATTTCGCACTATGTGAAAAATAGTATTTCAGTACATTGAAACCTCACGGTGCTAAAGGCTACAGCTGCATTGTAGTTAGACTGCATTGTACCTTACTGCAACCTGAAAGGGGCCACCAAGTACAGAAGTTTCAGTATAAGAAAAGCTGACAACATCTGTGACAGCATTTTGCAACCTGGTCGTTCTCATGAAGTGACTGTGTTCATGAATACTGGACACAACCTGGAGCATATAGAACCAAATATGTATGTGTCAGATTAATAATTTTGCACAAGCTTTAATTCCATCCCAACAATTTTCACTCGTATATGAAATTTATCTGAGAGTTTTACTTTACTTCTCTTTTGAGCAGCTGGCATGATACACTTGTTGACCAAGGACCTCATTAAAAGATATAACAATGGGTAAAAAAGTAAGCTTTTCCATCAGGAAGGTTGGTAGTGAAGCATACAAAAGGTAAGAAATACTATAGCAGATTTTGTCAATTCAATATTAAATCCCCTCCACTTTGTGTGTACTCATTACATATGCACAGTACTCATGGACATTTAGTTTTAATTATATGCTCACCTGCTATTTCTTTCACAGGACTCAAATCAACTCATGGGACAGAGTATGCTCACTTAATGAGCAGATCCCCACCTCTAGGTTTTATCTCCCTTATTAAATATGTAATCCTATGCCTTCTTCACTCTACATGATTAAAATCCTGTTATGGAATTATTAATTTCCTCAAGGACTTTCTACTACATTAGTCGCTGTGACCAGTTCATAAATACACATTTATTTTGCAACACCTGCATAAGGACTGTACAGAAACCACTTTATAGAAACAGTGAAGCACAAAGATACTACATTAGTTTGGAAAATGGAACTAACACAACATTCATAAGGCCTGGATTTGGAAAAATATTAAAATTTTATATTAAAGTGTAAAATACAGATTTTGTATTTTATTTGCATAGATAAAACTGACTTCATTTTCTGTCATGAATCCTTATCACATCTGCAATTCAGGACCATGTGTCCATTTAGCCTCACATAAATGAGCCAGAGAGCTTTGGCATGGCAAGGTTGAGTTGCCTCAAGATAGGACCATACAATCATGGGATAATTCAGGTTGGAAGGACCTCTTTGATCTATCCTCCAGCTCAGAGCAGGGTCAGCTCTGTCATCAGACCAGGCTGCTTAGGGCTTTATCCAGTTGTGGCTTGAAAACCACCATGGATGGAAACGGCACCTCTCTGGGCAATCCTGGTTGTCTTCAGGGTGAAAAAGTTTTTCCTCAGTTCCAGTCTAAACTTCTCCCATTTCAATTTATGCACATTGTTTTTTGTCATCTCCCGATGCTACGAAGACCCCAGCTCCACCTCTTGAGTCCTTTCCCCATAGACACTAGGACCTGCTGCTGGGGCCCAAGACACCTCTTCCCCAGCCTAAACAAGCCCCGGTCCCAGAGCCTCTTCTCCCAGGGCCTGGCCACCTCGGTGTCTTCCCCTGCACTCTCCCCAGTCCAAGTCATGAAACAAAATACTTGTATCCTGTATTGGGGAGGAAGGGGCAGGGGAGCACACTGCACCACAATTCTAAATACAGTCTGATGAGTTCTGCGTAGAGGGCAATAATCACTTCCTTCACTCTAGTGAGTTCCCTCCTTCATCATTCATCGTTAAAAGCTCCCTTCAGCAGGTTGGCCAGCCTCTTGGCAAAGATGCTTTTTCTCCGCTTTTTTAGGTGGATTGCTCCTCTCCCTATCGGTCCTTGATAATTAATAAGGGTCCCATGATCCTAAAAGTCAAATCCCTGTCAACAACACCAGTAAGGAAGCCACATGGTGACCCACGGGATTGGTCTGCTCATCCCTAAGCCTTGTCCCTTCACCAGCAGGATCAAGGAGAAACCTCCTATGGCTGACACCCTCAGCCCCAGAGCTGCATATCCACTCCTGATATGCTCCAGGTCTCCTCTGGAAGTATCTGGATTAGGTACTGCGTATCTTTAAGCAATAAAATCCTCCTTTTAATGACCCTGTACAAAAAATTACTGAGTGACTTGCTCAGGATCAAATGGGAACACTCTGCAAGGGGTATAGCCAACAATCTCAGGCTAACATTATATTACGTTAATGCCCCTGTGTGAATGTCTGGTGTATTTACTACATGGAAACTACAACAATGTAAAAAGTTCTTGGAAATAATACACTGCTTTGATTCAACCCCAGATAAAGACCATCCTCTCCACTGAATAATATAGATGAAGTGAGAAGGAAAAGAGAGTAACATAAATTCTATTAAGACTAATGCATATTATTATAATATGCTTTTAACAGCTTTTTAATGTTTAATTTCTTTAGTTTTTACAAAGCTGGATTTCCATTATATTCATTTCCATATGGTTTATAAGCAATTTGGGACCTCAACAACCTCTTCACAGACGTCTGCTTCTTTTCTGACAGTATTAACAGCAAAAATACGGATTTCTGGAATTCAGGCTTTTGCTAGAATTATATAGAAAATGATGGTCAGTAAAGAGAGGTAAAACGCTTTAATTGCTATGCGCCTACAATATCTGTCCCTCTAAACTGAGACTAAAAATCTTTTTGAAGCTCCCAAACCCGAGCTGGCTAGGATTGACACCAAAGAAAAGCAGCTTTGTTGCGAGCTGTAGCATTCTGTAATCATTTTAGAACACTGAAAAAAAAGGACAACCATGTGGAAGGAAGTCTTTTTTCCAAGGTGGACAAAGGCATTGGCCTAAAGCCTAGGGGTAAGGCTGGAGTTGTAATTTACATGTTTTATTTGGAAGGTCTACATTGGACTACTTTTTAATCGAGCAGTAAATTCTTTTACCTGACAAGGATGAAATTGGTTCTGTACTGCAGCAACAGTGTCTGACCAGTGAAGAGAAAAATGCATAAAAAGCAGATTTTTCTGGTGGGGGCAGACTCAGCCTTAATCATGTATTACATATACATACATCTCCTTACATACAACTCCTGCATATTTTGTATGCAGGAGAGGAAAGGCAAAGGAGAATGCAGAAAGTTCAAAGGAGACGAACTTTCCCTTGGGAGGCTTCCCTGAAAAAAGGACAAAGGTCAAAATACCAACCTGGAGAACTCACAGCTCCAATAAGAAAGCCAAATCAGAAATATTAACTCCATTTCATATTGACAGCCCTCTTAAGATTAAGACACTCTTACACTTCTGCATCAAAAGATTTGGTTTTGAGCCAGGTTGACACTGTGTCCAGGAGGTCTCAGGAATTTGGGCAACTTCTGCACGCTTTCCTTGATGGGTAACTGGTCAGATGCACCCTTCATGATGATTTTGCTTACCTGTGTGGTATCACATACCACACTGTCAGGCGAATATCCTTCCAGCACAAGACACTGAGACCAACTTAAGATATAGTCTAAAGAAAAAAGGAGGGCAGAAGCAGAGACACACTGGACATATCAGATTCATTTGAGCTGATTTGCGGTAAAGTGCTCTGAGTTGAAGGCAATGAAAAATGCTTTGATTTTGATTAAATAGATACATAATTTTTTTGGTAGGAGGAACCTAAAGAAACTATACTTCTTGAAAAAAAGGAATGCACATTCTTAACCTGCTTGTAGTTATTGTGTGTTAGTGCCAATCAGCTTGTACTAGCTTACTACTGTTATCATGCAAGAAGACCTGAAAAGAGAGTATATAGTCACCTGCATCTCTATTTTTAACTTTTCTGTCTACTTTTCACACTTCTGTCATTATTTTTTTTTTTAATTATCAATTCTGTTTTCTTCCATGAGTCATTGAAGCAATAAAACTTCCACCATTAATCCCCATGTTCTCAAGCGATAGCTGCCCAGCTCCTGTAACACTGGGGCTTTTCTGACTGAGCTGTTCTGATCACCACCAGCACATGCCCTTGATTCATGACAGTGATATTATGGTGCTGACAGGAAATAAGAATATGCAAGAATATTGACGGCTGGAAATACCACATTGTAGAGACTTGTGCGGTTGAAAACATGTCAGTTTTCTGAAACAAACTGCAAAGAAACTTCCAAAATTCAGATATACCAGTTTCATTTATAGGGCTTGGGGAGCGCGTGGAAAGTAAACTGTTTGCCTAACTAGATTTGTATGAGCCTTTTCTACTCCACGTGTTCAAACATACCACCAAGTCAAGAAATACTATTTGATTGCTTTTAATCTCAGTTTCCAAAGAGCCATTGAAAAGATGTTTTTCTGCAGCCTATAGCATTTATAAGAGTCACTGGCTAAACTAAAAGTGAATTTTTGTCACGCTGATCAGTTAAACTGCCAGTGAATTAGAGTACTTGAAGGAAATAAAAAAAGCAGTGAGAGAAAAAATCCATGCTGTTTTGATAGGGAGAGCAAAACTATCCCAACGGTATCAACATCCCAGTAAGACAGCACTAAGCATTCCTTATGCAGTCCCTCCAGTAATATTCAAGCTTACAAAACAGTTTGAGATTGGTAAGTTCTCTGAACAGCAAGAAAGTTTACGGAGTAAGAAGTTTAGCAATAAA
Source organism: Recurvirostra avosetta (assembly GCA_004023745.1). Lineage (NCBI taxonomy): Eukaryota > Metazoa > Chordata > Aves > Charadriiformes > Recurvirostridae > Recurvirostra > Recurvirostra avosetta. The sequence continues at coordinate 424,618 of SAYO01035080.1, forward strand.
ACAGATGAAAAATACAACACCATAAAAGCTGCATATTCTGAATTTAAGTCGCTGGATTTTAAAAAGAATAGAAATAGGCAAAACATTGTTTGAAAATTGTGTTCTTTAACCATAAAACATTGGTATTGCAGCAGTGTTGTGCACAGTGACACCTGTGCAGTGATACCACGCGGATGAGATCCTCAGGTGCTTTCTCCTGTTGAAAACAATCACCATGTTCTGTGAGCAGAAAGAACGAGCCATGGCTGCTGAGGCATCCTGGTTTCTTGATAGCTATAAGAAACCTGAGCCTGCTGTCCTTGTGTAACCTTTACAGCAACTTTGAAGTAAAGGAAGGGGCAAATTAATCCAGTGAATCTCCGTGACTTGCACTCTTAATGCTCAGAAAATTTGGCTCATTGGTGCAGACAACTTTTACCTGTGCATTCTGTCTACAGAACAACCAACTTTTCTCACTCCTAGTCCCTGACAAAAACACCTTGATCCTTTTTAAATACTCCGTGAACCCGAAACTTTATAACTTTATAACTTTAAAACTTCCTGAATGCATGGCCCTCTGGGTGTTTTCACCTAAAATATAAAGAACAAAGTAAGGTTATTTCATACTAAAACTGAATGCTTGGACAAATTCCCTGAACAAAGACCACACACACACAAAACTCAAAAAATGCACTGAAGAGATCAGTCCTAGAGAGCTAAGAAGCAACATGTTGACAGAGTAGATCACTTATACTGGTTCTTCCATCTCAAAGATCTACTGTTTCACTTTTTCTTTCCTGAGTGGCTGAATAACTCTTCCAAAGGCTCACCAAATACATCTTCTGTAGAATTGGTTGAGGAACATATTTGCCTTTCAAAGAACCAATAAATTAAAATACTTAGGCGATTTCATGGAGTTACCTCGCCCCCACCATATCACTGTTTCACAAATCTCCTATAAACTGCTTGAAAGACAGATGCACGTGATTATAGCACTTCAGTTCTTTCTTCTTTTTCTTCCCTTTCTCATCAATAACTTCATCCAAGCACCTCCTCCCAAGAGGTTAGCAAATGCTCCTTTACACATTGTTATAGAGATGCTCTACAGCATAAAAGATGCAGGAATCACAGAAGACAAAAAACCTGAAAAACAGCTTGCAGGGCGATGCTCAAGTTGAGAGGATTAACATGAACCTTGCACGGTTCAAGAGAGAACAGCAAGCTAGAAAGGTTGGTTCTTTCATAACAGCACACAGCATTGGCAAGGATGATACTTGAACTTTCTTTTCAAATACATTTTCATTTTAAACATACTTTAGAAAGCTATTAAAGAAGAAGCATTGATGGCCAAAAGTCTTCTGGGCTGAGAAAAGAGGCTGTGTAAAGAAAGCCCTAATGGATTTAATTCTGTTTGGCTCAAAGGCAAATTCAGATGATAAGTCTTACACACAGTTATCATGTTGAGAGAGTCTGTCAATGACAAAAGAACCAACAACTTGAAATCTGTTAGATGATTTCAAAAGAGAAGTTACACACACTGGCAATGAAGGTGGTTAACCGCTGGAAGAAAATACTGAAGGAAGAGAGTATCCTCCACCTCTAAATTGTTTTAATAGGTACAAGATAACTTGTCTGAAGCCCAGACACCACATAAACACAGGGATCTGTGTTCAATATGAGAATAACTGGAGGAAAATCTATGCTATGCTACAAGAAGGAGACAAGACAGCCTGATTTCATAGATTATATGCTTAGTTCCAATTTCTCTTTGTTAAAGAACCGGGGGTTAACATCACTGACATAGTCACTCCGTACATGCCTGCTGCATTCAGCTAATGCAGAGTACTTTTAAAGCTACAGTTTTCTGGAACATTTTAGTCTTTGATACCTGGAAGAAAAGCAAATGAGAAAAGGACTAGACTCACAAAGCAAGTGAAAAAGGCAGGATGGAGTCCTGTGGTTAGGCAAAACCTAAGTGGGAAATTTTCATCAGTTTCCTTTTACTTATCAACGGATTCAGAGTCCTCCAAAGAGATAGAAAATCCTTAGCTAGTCAAGCAGAGTATTTTAATGCTTACCTTGCTATAAATGTCAATAGATCAATCCATTCTTTAGAACAATCTAGCATTAAATAGTAAAGCAGCTACACAAACTGTAGAATTATCACAGCCTAAGGACACCAAACAAATGGACAAAATCGCCACACTTAATTGTATTAATCAATCAGTCTTCATTACACTTGTTTCTCTTGTTTTGTTTTCAGTACATTTTATCCCTTCTGACTAAATTACCTGCTCAGTTTTCAAAATGTCACTGTGGTCTCAGCCCAAGTGAGCAGCTGCCCAAAGTGGAGGCTACCGCCCAGTTTGGCATGGTGCAGAACATTGGGGGAGGCCTTCTCAGAAGAGACCCGGTGCTAGGAGAGCCGAGGTGCTGCAGGTTAGACCCAGTATTACTGGCAATGTGACTTATGGAGGCTTATTCAGTGTCTGTCTCTGGGCTCAGCCCTAAACATTTTAAAGAGTCTGGTTTATGGTGTTTTATTCCTTATTTCTTCTAAAGTAAAGGGATAAACCTTTGCCAGTCCTCATACTATGTTTTTTTTAGTTGCTCCTAATTAACAAATATGGAAAATACACGCAATTAAAACCCATGTCACAGAGGAAACGGGAAGTGTTTTGACAACATTCACATTCACACAAGCAGGCACAGCTTAGACCCACCACCAAGAGTCAAGGCTGAATCCTCTTTTGAGTCTCTCATCATTTTTCAAACATAGATTTATGACCAGAAGCGAAGATAACAGCCAAGGACGATGGAAACCCCTTTAGCGTTTTTGGTGTGTCTGTGATATGGGTACTGTGATAACCATATCACAGTGCAGCCAGGACCCAGCAAAAATGAAAGCACTGGTCACACTCCTCTCAGTGCTGCAAGCTTTTTGTAAGATCACTGTTACTGAACATCTTCTTGCTTGTGGCTAACACACATTTCCAAAGTAAAAAAAAAGCTTAAAAAATATCAAGTCTGGTTCAAATTAGGAAAGCTTTTTTACCCTGCTGTTATGGAATTCAGTTGTTCCGTCTGTGGTTTAGCTATAAGTTACTTCGTCCCCCATATTGCTCCGCTGATTGCAGCTGTGATGGGAATGGGAGTTTTAATGACATAAAGACTCAGCAGAGAGAAGGGTGGCAGATTCAGGACAAATTAAAATGATACTTATGAGTTACATTCACCAGTCCTTATGAAGCAGTAAAATACCGCTGTCTCAGAGATTTCAGTAGTGTCAGAAAACAGCTTATATTTTAACTTAAATGTTTTTAGTAAAGCCTAGAAAACTCCTTCAACAGTCATACGCTATGGTTCTGTATCCATTTTTCACAAAGGGCTATATTTTGGGCCTAACTCAATCATCTGTGATATTTAAAGAAAAGACTTTTGGGTAAAGCTGAGACTTTTTTCACAATGCCTATTTGCTAAGTGAACAAAAGAAAAGTCAACTTAAAATCAATGATGCTTCCTACTCTCCTGAAAGATAACATGCAGGCAATAAACTACTGTGTAAAATGGTACTGTCAACTGAACGTGGGGCTCTAATGGCTTTCAGTCTTTGTCATATATATCACACATCTTTGGAGTTAACAAAGCAGAACCAAGGTCCTGAAACAGTGTTAAAAATCCCCGTCCTCTGCAGATACCATCCTTGGAGACACAGACAAGGAGAATTAAATTTGCAATTGACATTAAGCCAATTCTACTCAAGGCTGCATCTAATCCACAACCCACTTTTGTATATTGGAGATTGCTGGTGGGGACTGGAAACTAAGAGGGTTTTTTTTTTGCTGGAAATCTTAAGACAAAGAGGTGGAGGCAGAAAGCAAGGAACACGGTGTTGTAAGTGTATGACATGGGCACATACACATCAGATAACTATTTGATATCACACTGTAACTCCTAGGGACAGGCTGGTGAGAACCAGTGCAGTGCTACAGAAGTCTGTGTAGTGATGATCATTTGCATAAACTGAAGGTATATCATCTAGAAGGTAAAAAGGCAGAGGCTGTGGCATGTACAGAGGTATGATCCTCTCCCATATATAAGAAAGCAAGCCTATTTTGCTCTCTTTTTGTACTGGACAGTGTCAAAAAGTAAGCTTGATGGAAAAGTTTCTTGAAATATAAGACCATACCACTAGTACTTCCCATGGACAAATACATGTAAGGAGCCCTTCAACTGACAACAAAACACAGAGGCATTTTCTTAGATGACAAAGTTTTCAGTTAGTTATAACTATCAGATAAATTAAGCAGGAACAGAAGGCAGGGGAGCCCAACACTGACGTGGTAGCTACTTTCAAGTCCTGTTTTGACTCAGCAAATCCAGATTCCAACTGGCTGCTCATCAGTAACCAATCCTTGCGGGGTAAATTATAACTCCTATGGCTCAGGCTAAATGCTATTGCTGCTTTCCTGCACAGAACAGTCCAGCAAGAGGCATTGCCTTTTGCAGAAGAACTAATTCGCAGCATGAAAATGCACCTGTTCCATTCTGTGGTTTGAGAGTCTGACTGATGCTTTCTTCAGTTCGCCCTGCATTCCCTCCTGCCTGCAACTAAATGTGGTGCATCAACTGCACTTGGCTTGGAGGGCTGCTTTGAGCACACTTGAATTCCTCGTGCTTTTTGCATGCATTTCAGTAAGAAATAGCAGGGCTGGAGAAGTAACACGATGCATAAACCCTGAGCCATGTAATTGTTTTCACTTGCTGAGATTAGCGATGCAGAAGAAAAGGACAGAGCAAACCCCATCAGAAATGGACGCCAAAATAACTGCAACATTCCAAATAAAGCAGAATTCTAAGTCTTCCACCCACCCATTTCCAGCCACAAAGTAGATCTGGGTGCAGGGTGTATTCTGCTCTTTTTATCTGATCTGCCAAATTAGGGTTTCATTTGTGAGTGCAATATTTTACGTGAAGATGGTACTGGGCCATCAACAGCCAGCATTTGTTTAAGTTTTGGGATGAAAATGAACAGTCTGCTGGAAATTTCAAATAAAGAGGCACATTTTATGGAATGAAAGAGCAAAAATGTGCAAGATAAAGAAGTTTTATGCCAGCATAGTTATTCTGATGCAAAATCTTGAGATGTAACTGTCACTTAGCATGTCTTACAAAAAACCCATCAATAAAAATCCTGATGGAACTGATTAGCAAGTAGATTAGTCTGGCTACCTTTCTTCTTGCACAACCACATTTCAAATCATTATGTAAATATCTAAAAATGCCACAATAAAAGTCACATCACTTATTGTCAAATGTATAGTGAGCATTGAAAGAAAAATTTCTTCCTTTTCAAACTGAAATAATCTCTTAGCATGTGCCTTTCCTGCTGAGATTACTTATGGAAGTTTTTATAGACAGTAGGGTCAATTCCAGTGTATTTGTCATACATAATTATGGCTTCTCCCTGAAATTGCACCAAAGAAAAGCTGATTATTATTTCAACATCAAACATCTTGACAATTGCAAATATTTGCTTAATAAAGGAAGTGGATGCATCGCATCATATTTATACATAGCTTCATGCTATTGGAAAATATAAGCTGTTAGCATTCTCTTTTTTCTTGTTTACTTCTCCTGTATGAAAATTTTACTAATTAAGTAAGAGAAGACTCCCAGATGCAATGTGCATTCAACACAAGTTAAATCTGGGAATGTTGCTGCTAGTTTCTCAACTGTGAAAGCACTCCAGTAATATTTCAATGACTTCAGTAAAAATTATGTTCTTGGAAAACTCAGAAATACTATACTGTCTTACTGCACTAAGGTATGGCAATGTAAAAATTAAGTCACTCAAAGAACCTTAGCTCTACCCAGGATAAGTAATATTAAAATATCCAAGTGAGAAAAAAGTGTCCTTATGGTTATAAACTGAAATTGCAAACAAAATGGATATTACGCTAAAAAGTACTGTATTCATATTACTTAAGGTAAAAGGCAAGGATGAATTTCTTAAGTGCTTCAAAAATGCATTCCCATCAGGTTACAACATATTTTCCTAGCTTTTTTTAATGTTTGGTTTGAGTATAATGAAAGATTCCCATAATTTATTTACCTTCTCATAACAGCACTGCACTAGAGACAAGTGTCAGTTGTATTTCTTGTTTGCCTGTATTAAAATTTTTGCATTACCTGAGTTATCCTTTTAACCTAATCTGTGAAAATTTCATTTTCCAACTTCTGAAAGTTCTGATAGCTGAACTTTGGTTTGCCCAAATTCACATTATTTATGAAGCAAAACACAGTGTACAAACCTCTGTGTGAATATAAGATTAGATTTCCCTTCTCAGCCATGTTCCTCTTTAGCAACCCTGCACACACATCTTAACCAAATCCTGTGTAGAGCTGAATTTTAAGCATATTTCCTATTTTCGGAAGGTGAAAAAAGTAAAACAAGTTAAAGTTTTCACTTGCTGCAGCAGTCATGCATGGACTGTAACTCAAGCTCTTCTGGAACTGGTGCAGTCTGGTTTCTTACTGCAGCTCCCTCCTCGTGGATCTCCTAGACTGGTAAAGACAAAGAAAAACAGGTCATTTTTAATTAATTCTGATCTTCCAGACTATTTGAACTGTGAAATACAGCGGATTACAGTTTGAGTTTTGCTATGTCAAAGCCAAACCTGTGTTTGGCAATTGAGGGACTAAAAGAAAGTTAATATGCTCCATCCAGCTAAAACCAAGTTATATATTACAACATGCTTTTAAGGTACCAATGTAACAATTTTTTTTTAATATACCAAGAAAGTGAAAAGGAAATAACAGGGCATTTATGTATTTAACTGTGAATACTACACAGACTTTTAATATTTCTGATAGATGCAATATTTTACTTCAAACATGTCATATTGAATAGCTTCGCATACAATGCAAAAAACAATATTCATGATAGAATTTCTTTTCCTTCAAATGGTCCCTTTGAGGCAACTTTAACAAGAAAGCATTCTTGTTAATGCTATCATGTGGAAATATTCCCAAAATACACACAGTGCACAAAATCTAAAAATAAACAGGATATTTTAAATTTTATTCAGTAGTTAAATATTTTAAAACTTATAAAACCTCTGTTTTGAGCTGCTTGTCCCACCCTCATCCCTTTCCCTGCCTGCTTCATCATACCATTTGGTAAGCAGAAACAAACCGAACACCTGCCATCAGATGTGTGATATGAAGTGAAGACATTTAGGCACATCAGGATGGTTTTTTCCCTTTTGAGAAACTCTCCTTACAGAAAGCTGCTGATTGTCCTAAATCTCTAGGTTTGATATTTCTAGAATTTCTCTAGAATTGATATTTCTAAAGTACAAGCCAGTCAAAACCAAAAAAAAAAAAAACCCAGCCCTTGAGATAGTGTCAGGGGTCTCCTATGATAATGCCATGGAATCGTCTTTATACCACAGCATCCGTCACAGATGCATCATGAACACTACATCAGTTTCAGTCTCAACTCTAACGCACAGTAAGTCCTATACCTCTTTCTCCAGTTTTTTACCTCTTCTTTTGTACTAGGGCTTCATCAGATCTGAGATAGGGATATGGGAATGTTAGCTGGATTTGTTTCACCTTACACACACACACATGCACAGCCACCCACATGCATACTACTGCTGTGAACAGTGTAAAGTAAGCAGCTACACTTAATGCATATGTATCTACCATTTTGCTGTCTTTCAGACCAAGGGAAATGTCACAGACTAATCTAGTTAGGACTTGAAATTCAGAGTTTTCATGTTTCCCACAGGTATAACAAAACTGGTTAGATTCTGCATATTTTTTTACCTTTTTTTAATTTGTTTTTATTTCAGACTTTACTGAATTCTGGGGGATGGGGGGAAAGAGTGGTGAAAAAAATATTCAAAATTTTCCAGTTCAATTAATCAATTGAATATATGAATTCACATGAAGCTACTCTTATCAGTTGCTGGAAGAAATCATTGGCCAAAAACATCACCCAAAATCAACACAGTTCTTTTTATTAATGAATTTAACTTCACAAACTTCTGGTGAATGAAGCCAGAGCCAAAATCCAATTAAATATCTGTTGTCATTGAACATGACTTATGCCAACAAATGGAAATCTGTAATCAAGACAGAAGTAATTAGAGTACACCCACAATGACCTCCCCTGTCTAACTTCTTGCCATCCAGTCGGCACCAACGTTGAACTCCGCTGAGGTCCTTACTTTGTGTTCAGCATTCAGGTATACTCCAAGCTCCTCCACACTGGTCTGGGGACACTCCGAGCTGCTTCTGCCTTTACGCTTGTTAAAATACAGGTAAGAGAAGTCAAGTAAAAAAGGTGAGAAGACAGGAAGTGTGGGATTGCTGCTATCAGACTGGCTGTTTTAGAGGCTTCTGACTTGTGGTTATTCAAAGTCGGCATAATGATGGGTGGTCGAGAGGGAAATTGTTTGGTTTGGTTGAGCTCAAGCTCAAACCCAGAAATTCGGCAGGGATTTGTTATCTGTGGATCAGAAAGAGGGGTACACAAAATATATTGTCAATGTGAATAAAATAGTTTGATGAGAAATTTAAAATCAGCCCAAACTGCCAGAAGAGCAACAATCTAAAAAGACTTCAGGAATGGGAAAAAAACAGCAGAGCTGAGGAAAGGGGCTATAGGGGAAATAGGAGCAGTTCCAGGGACACACAATGATCTGTTACTCTAATTGTTCTGCTTATTATTCTGTAAACACTCCATCAAATGTTCTCCATGGTTTTCAAGCATATGTTTTGAACGCATTATGTGAAACAATTAGAAGCACATGCTTGCTTTGCTATTGATAGAAAAATGCCAATATTAATCTTATTCTCACAGCTTTGCTAGAGCTCTCCTTTGGCTAGACGTTCCTCATGCAGCTGTATCGGACCCCAGTCCATTTGATCTCTTCCTATTAAGTTCCCCTTTGCTTATGCAGGTTTTAAGACAGGCACTTCTTTTAGCCTTCCTTCCACATTTCCTCTGCACACCTTCCTGCCCATTACCTTGTTATACACAGACCCTGACCCGTGTAACTCCAGCACACCAACTCTCTCTTCTGTATCTCCAGCAGTGCGCATAGACTCACCATGTCTCAGGAAGCTCCAGGCTTACAGGTCCAGGGCGGCTCTAACTCCGGGGACAGTGAGGTCTATCCCCACCAAAACTTGACCGAGGATTACCTTGGTAAAATCTTGCCTGAGTTATTTCCCTCTTGCACCAAGCAGGGACGGCAGCAGCACATATGTCAGCACCCATCCTGCCACAGCAGAACTTCCAGTGCGTGTCAGAACCGAAAGCACCTCCTGCCTGCACAGCAGAGCTCTGGGGGAAGAGCCCTGCCAGCTGAAAGGCATTAGAGCAGCCACTCTCACAGGTTACCACTTACACACAGTGTGGTATGTGGTTAACGAAGCAGGAAAGAAAAGGATATAGGGGAAAATCCTAAAACCCACTTATAGCGTGATAATTATTAATGTGACCCCATGCTCAATGAGTACAGAAGGTCTTTATGCTCCAACATTTGCTGTTCAGAAGAACTCTTCCACCGAAGGGCAATCTGCAACAAATGTTCCTTTCAACACTAACCTGAGGTGGAAATATACAGTGGTCACATACAGAAAACACACAGTCTTGAAGAGAATTCAAAACAGCTTCTCCAGATCACCACAATCATATTATAACTAGCCCAAAATTCAAATATCTCAGTCATTTTTTTTCCCAAGCTTTTGAAATCTGTTGTTGCTGATGATGATCATGGGGAAAAAGAAGTGTTCATGATTTTCATAGGGGAAAAAAGGTCCCGCTTCCACCCTTCCAGTATAGAAACTAATGATTTAGGGAAGAAAACTTGAAAGTAGCTTTAAACTGTTCTGCTTGCTTCTGGTTATTCAATTAGTCTTTTGCCAGTCACTGTGCAACTACAGGAATGTCTGTGTGACAGCACAGCACCCATCCATGGACAGCTGCGCAAAAATGGTTGGCAGAAGAAAGCCATTTTAAAGAGAAGCTGCAAGGGGCGAGAAGAGGGAAAGGAGACCCTGAGCAGGGTCATTCTTTTACAACACATTAGACGAAGCTTTTAAGACAAATTGGTATAACTTGTATTTTTACTTTTGACATTTTTAATTTATGACCTAAACCACAGAAATTTAGAGAAGAATATGAAACAACTGTAGTATCTCCATAGAATTAATAAAGCACTTTTTGGAAATGTTATGTCTTGTTCATGTAATATATGCCTCTCAAAAGTAGAGTCAGTGACGGGAAATCAGTGAGCTCTGGACTCACTTATTTCCTTAATGTCTTAATAGCTTAGAAATTCCTCTTTTAGTGCCACCTTTCGTTTTTGAGTGAAATGATAGGCAGTTCCATTGTAAAAAAAAGGAAAACAACCTCAAAGCACTGTAACCTGGGATCTTAGTATAAAATTTTAAATAAATAAAAGAATATATTGTCCATAAGTCGGCAAGAAAAAACACTTTCCTCTCAGGAGAAAAAATCAAGAGTGGTAAAAGGACAGTCAAAAGACAAATCTGAATTAGTACTCTGAACTCTGAAGTCCTTGCCTTCATCATGAATCAACTGCAAACAACCACTGCCTTTGCTCAAAAGGAAAAAAAATACTGTGCTAATACAAATATTATTTAAAGTATAAAATTTTTGGTAATGTAATGTTAGAAAATATTTATGAAGTACTTATTTTTAAATTGTTCTTCAAAATCAGATTTTTACTGAAGGGTATGACATTTATATTTTCGAAATTGTTAGAGGGGTTAAGTAACATGGTCAATACTACTTTTATGATTATATCAAACAAGGATTGTTAACAAAACTTAAAGGTAAAGAATATTTTTTAAATATTATCTATTTTGTTGTTGATTTGCTTTTCCCTTTAAACCCTACACAATCAGTTGAACAATAATTTTTAGTATATTTCAGCAAAATATACCACCCTTCAGCAAAATCTATTTGGCTTAGATTGAAGAAATCATCAGCAATTATGGGAAAAGAAACTTCTTGAATGATGAAATAGCTTATTACATTGAAGTAGGACAACAGCATATGTCCCACGTTTTGAGACAACAGGATGTGATTTACAAATTCATCTCTTCCACACGTGATACTGTGACAGACCGAAAAATGTTTGACACAAAGAGGACACACAAAATAATCCCTTCCACCACAGCACACATATCCATATAATTCATTGGTTTTATTTTTATTTTCTCCTCCTTACTCTGGATGGGGACATAAAACTCATCGCTACAACCACCACCACGCTTTGTGGAAACTAAGCCAGGCACACACATAGGAGCCCGGCAGATATTTTTTTAGGAGGCTCTGCCAGCCCGCTCCCTCTCCCAGCCATTTGCACACACCTCTTGCTCCCTGCACTGCTTGAGGGTCTCACCATAATACCCAGCCTGAAAACAAATGCCATAAAATCACATATTTTAAAACATAAGTGATTTGCAATATTCATTAATAGGGAAAACAGTTACGGGGGAAGAAAGATACTGTTTCGGGGGTTTTGCTAGCATTTCTCTGTGTTAAATGCTCATTCCAGCACTGACTTGGGAAACATGACACCTATGCTGGATAATCTGCATAACTCACTAATAGCTCTTCTGTTTGCAAAATAAATAAAATAGACAAAAATATGTTGGTTTTTTTTTTTGTGGAAACATCAGCTCTTACTTTACATTGAAGACAATGTCACCATTAAATACAAGTTTATATCTCAGATGGAGACAATGGAAGTTAAAGGCACTCAGTACCTTGCAGGACAACACCATATGATATTAAAACAAAACATATGAATTTCTCCTTTAATTCATATTATACATTGCATCAACGTCAACATCACAAAGTTGCCTGGTTTAAGACAAAAGGTTATTTCCCTGGTACACAGACTGCATAAACTTTATGCATGTCCTGTCACGTCACTATACTGAAATTCTGCTTCTCTGGATCAATCCAAACCCATATTAAAACACACTGATTTGGTGAAAAGATCTGTTTCTGAAAAGGTCCAGAATGAGTACTGCGATTCCAGGGCTCATCCTCCACTGACAAGTATTTAACTACCTGTGTTACTGATGTGCAAAACTCATCTCAAAGAAAGAAAAGTTTGCACACACTGGTCTGAATACTTTCATGGGTACTAATCTGGAGCTTCTCCTTCAGGAATTATCAGAGATTGCAATATTTTCTATCCTTTTTTTTCAGTTTAGTTTGTCAAACTGCAATAGTGAAAAATAAGGACCAAGAGACCAGGTAATTACAGCATTATAGTGATAAAAGCCCTATAAATAATTTACTATTTTCCAGTTCTGACCCCAAATCACCTGCTCACAAAAAAGGGAAAAGGAACAAAAGAAACAAATGCCCCTGCAGCTGGTGGCAGTGAACCTAACACAGGCAACTACATCAGCCGGTATGACCTACCCACAGAAAAGCAGTGAAAAGGGCATCCAAATGCAGTATAAACCATCTGCTAACCCCCCAGTTTACTGCGGTATTAACAGAAATGCTTACCACAGATTTTCTGATTCTTTTTTGTTGCAGAGAGAATAAAGCCCACGACACTGAATTGCGAACACCCCAGCCATGCAGCAGAACATTGTTGAAGACAAGTTTTCCGATACATCATATGCAAAACACTGCAAGAACAGTTACCCCGACCTTAAGCAAAAGAGCATTCAACATATGCGACCGCTGATTTTGCAACTGTACAGCTCTCCAAGCGTGACTCCACCTTTACCTTCAACATGACTACCAAACGCAGGCTGATCCGCATCCATCTGCATACTGCAAACTGCTGCTGGGGAAAAAAAAAAAAATTATTAAGCTAATATTTACATACATAACAGAAAGAGATCATTGTACATATTGCTCAGTTGATTCTGCAGGCAGATCTCTGAAATAAGTTCAATGCATGGTTCAAAAAACAGAGACTGCATGTCACATATTATCATGACTCAAGTTAATCCTATAGTTATAATGGGGAGAAATATCCTATTAAGTTGGTTGGAAAGTTGTTTGGACTACAGGAGTTGGTATTTTGTAAAATAATTGGTGGATATGGAGTTAGCAGAGTCATTCTAGATTTGTGGCATGTAAAAGAAATCAAAATGTACCAGCATTCATTTTCTTGTGGCAGGAGGAGGGGAAGAAGGTGACTTTAAAATACTAACTATAAATAATAAAATATTCAAAGATATGGCAAAGGCCAAATGTGTCATTTATATAAATGGCTACGACACAACTGACAGAAAGAACAGTTTGTCCCCTCACTCTGAACTTCAGTGGGAGCCCACCCGGCTGGCCTGTGGTGGCGGGAGGAACCTGAAAGTCACAGGAACTTATTGAAGACTCATTCTAGTAGCTGCAATGTTTATATCTAATACATTGCACATTTTAAGTGCAATCTTTATATATAGACTATGTAATGTTTTCAAGAGGCCATTAGGATCATGTCATTTATGTACTTGCAGAGGGAGTCCATAGCATTTAGCAAAGCATGGTAGACTTCGACCCCACAAGTTCCTGTGGTTGAACCTGGAGCGTTTTACCCTCTTTGAAACATCCTGCAAAAGTGAGCATTTAGGTAAAAAAAGGCAGGCAGCAGTTAGCAGCTCCCATCCCATCTATGTTTACACTTGTTCCCAGCAGCTGTGTCCAGGCAGCCCAGTATTTAACATACATTGCTCCGTAGTCAATGGCAGTTTGCCACAAAGCATCTTGGCAAATCTGAGTCTTGGCCCAGTCAACAAAATCTGGACCAGTGCACTGCAGGGATCATTTTTGAAATGCTGCAAGTGCGTGCACTTCACTTCCACACCGCCTTTTAGCCCACCTTCATATCACAAAACTAAACTTAACGGTTGCATCTGCCAAACTCTACGTTGTGGCCGTGAGGACTGTGTAACCAAAGTGTGAACAGCATGTAGTAGCACTGCCTCATGGATGATACCTTAGATAAAAAGGAAAATGTGAGAAATATTCAAATGACAACTCTTGTGACTTCCGGTTAGGTCTCGTGTTAAAACAGAGTTTGCAAAATGAATGCAAAAACTATCCTAAAACAGCTATATAGAGTCTGTAGAAAACATGTAGCCCAAAACCACGTCCTATTTGCTGGTTCTCATGTTTTAAGAGCAGTTTATCACACATTTAGAGAAGACACGTTTTCATTCTAGTAATTAGCAGTCAGCGTTCTGCCACTTAGAGCCCTCATGCTCAAGGGGAACTCAGAGCTGATGTCTCCTCATGACTTTAAAACTGCTCCCGGAGCTTGCATATGGAAGGGAATACCCTGTGTTGTTTCATGTGTTTGTAGGTTGTGATCTCGACAAGCTCATAAACATGTCTCAGGCTGACTATAATTTATCTTGATTTAGCAAGTCAGCTAGTATAAAGTGTTTAAAATAACAGCTAAGTTGTCCTCCAATTTCCAAAGGGCATTTTTGGTGCTAAAAAGTAGTGGAAATTCTAAGGAAATATTAGCAGAATAGGTTTTTCACTAGAAATCATGATTTTTAGTGGTAAAAGAATTAAAAAGATTGCATTGCATATTGATTTAAACACTGGTATATGTCAGAATTACATGCAGATCATAAAAAAATGTATTTCAAGCACCATTAACATTCATTTCTGTGTTACTATGTTTTGCTTACAGTAAGATTCACTAATATAGTACTGTCTCAACAATTCTAAACAATAAAAAATATGAAATCAGGCACTAAAAACAATCTTGAACTTTTCTTTTTCTAGACTTCTTAAATTTATATTTTTTGTTCTTTTCTATTTCCTTTCTGGCTTTTGTACCTGCATGGCACACATTTTCCAGCATTTCTTTTGCAGCCACAAGGGGAGATTTTCAGATGTTTCAAAATAAGAATCAAAAGGCTTTCATATTCCCATGCCCCCAGGAACTAATGCTTTAACAAACACATCAAATAGCCTGATACTCATGATGACAATGTAAGTTTGTTACCCAGGTCATAAAATACCTGCAAGAAGTGTCTACATAATGTTAACGTCTTGCTTAGATTAAAAAATACAAGTAGAGCTGGCAAAATTTTTCTTCTTTGGTGTGTGTCCAGGTATTGTAGGTCTTATAGTGTATGGAGATTAGCAATAGTTTGGCTCTGCAGGGTAGCTTCTAGTGTCTTCTCATGGCAAAATGCCTTTCAAGCTTAGTATCGCTGAGACAGTAATATCCAGTTTTGCAGGTACGTGGAAAAATATATCTGACAACAAGATGCCATTAGCTCCCCTTTGCTTAATGTGTAATTTTTAAGAACATATTAAATGAAGACTTTTTTTTCTTAAAAAACAGTTAAAATAATAATTTTACTATAGGAAGACAAACCATAGAACAGTGAAAATAGGTAAGAATTTCTATGTAAATAAAATGTATGCAGAACATCTTAATGGCACGGCCAGGGATGGTCTAGTTACCTGCCTAATCCACAACATGGCAAAGTGGGCAATATGCTGGTTTTATCTGTATTTATATATAATTTTTATAGCTTCAAATACATAAGTCATATTGGAACTTCAGCTGGACCGAACAGCTCTAGGATTAAGCCTATATTAATTATCAGTATCCATTGTTTGGGAAATATGCGGAGGGTTGTGTGTGTGCCGAAGTGCTCAATTTCCCTAGATTTCGGGGCTGTCTAGAGTTTAAGAACTGTGTGGAACGACCAAAGAAAACACCCTTCTCTGCAGTTTCAAGAAAAAACTTCATTCGAAGCTACGAAAATCTTCCAGTGGTTT
Organism: Recurvirostra avosetta; assembly: GCA_004023745.1. Lineage (NCBI taxonomy): Eukaryota > Metazoa > Chordata > Aves > Charadriiformes > Recurvirostridae > Recurvirostra > Recurvirostra avosetta. Next base: position 440,423 of record SAYO01035080.1, read on the forward strand.
CCAAAACAGGAATGAATTCAACAAGTGCCTGCATTTTCAAGGCAGGGCTTGCTGTATCTCTCACCAAAAAGAACAGAAAAGACCCAGAATTACAGCGTAAGCTTTGGTGAACTATGGATTTCATTGCACTTTGCCAGGCTTATTAGTTCAGCTAACGGCTTCTACTTGTTAGGATGCTCTGTGGGTAGCAGCAGCAGCAGCAGCCAGCGATGCTAAAGCAGAGGTACCTGCAGAGACCACAGTTCAGGCTGTATCTTGGGCTGGAGATGACACTGTAAACCCTGGTTGGGGAATGTTCTGTTTCTTTTCATTTTAATCACATTTCATTAAGATTTTATTTTCACGCTCAGGCCAACTTCACACCTCTCAGGCTTGCTTTTTGTACCTCAAAGGGAACTGAAGAATTATCAGTCATATGCTGCTTTCACTTACATCCCTTTAACCCCCATTCAGGCAGGGTCATATAGCTGTGAGGGGAAAAAGATGCCCTTCGTGTTAGCATCCCTCTGTGGAAGGTTTTTCATTTGCTTCTATATTTAGTCATTTTGAGCAATAATAGAAACTGAAATCTCGCCTCCTGGAATACAGTGGCTTAAACATTTGAAATGCTTTTGCTGGAGGGTGCTGTTAGTACTTCTGTGCTTTTTTTTTTTTTTTCCTCTCCCAACCCAGTATCCATTTCTTGCTGTACTGCATAATGAATATGAAATGTATTTTTGATGGATATACAGTCAACCGGCAAAATCTCCAGGTTCAATAATGAAAGCAACAATAGATCCGTAGCTGTATACACACATGCATTGCCTTTGCTCTTCCACTGAACACAAAATCTGGTTGATTAAAGGGGAGAGTGTTAGTAAGGTCCCAGTGTGGTGCAAGGTTAAGCTGTGTGAGGAAGATTCGAGGATGTAGCAGTTACCTACACACTCTCTACCGCAGTAGAAGCTGTCCTTAGAGAATTAAAGAGTCCCAGAAGAAAATCACTATGGTAAGGGACCTGATCAGCTTTTCCAGAACTGGATCAGTTAGCAACTTGAGCAAACCTCTGCTTTGATCGTGTAAGGGGAGAAAAGTTTTACCATCTCCAGACAGTAAAGGTACCAGTGCCTGAGGAATTTGTTTGTCCTTGCCCTTCCTTGTGCATCTGTGTTAGAGACAGAGAGCACAAACTTTCTGTCTTCCCTGAGCTCTTCACAGAAGCCCAGCTAGGAGTTGCAAAGCAGATACAACATCCCCTTTTAAAAAAAAAAAAAAA